>PVJI01015589.1:0-40695 GCA_004026765.1 Micronycteris hirsuta
TTTTTTCTTGTCCGTTTGCTTGGAAAACTTGTTTCCAGCCCTTCACTTTCAGTCTGTGTAAGTCTTTTGTCCTGAGGTGGGTCTCTTGTAGGCAGCATATGTGTGGGTCATGCTTTCTTATCCATTCCGCTATTCTATGTCTTTTAATTGGAGCATTTAATCCACTTACATTTAAGGTTATTATTGATAGGTACTTATTCATTGCCGTTTTTTTTTTTTTTTTTGTACCTGTGTTCCTCTCTCTCTCTCTTTCTCTTCCTTCCCTTAAATCAGTCCCTTTAGGATCTCTTGCAGAGCTGGTTTGGTGGAAGTGTATTCTTTTAGACTTCTTTTGTCTGGGAAGCTCCTTATTTGGCCATCTATCTTGATCGAGAGCCTTGCTGGGTAGAGTAGTCTTGGTTGCAGGCCTCTGGTTCTCATTACTTGGAATATTTCTTGCCATTCCCTTCTGGCTTGGAGTGTTTCCATTGAGAAGTCAGCTGCTAACCTTATTGGGGTTCCCTTGTATGTTACTTCCTGCTTCTGCCTCGCTGCCTTTAAGATTCTCTCTTTGTCATGGAATTTTGCCATTTTAATGATGATGTGTCTTGAAGTGGGCCTGTTAGGGTTCCTTTTGATTGGGACTGTCTGTATTTCCTGGATTTGTGTGGCTTTTTCTCTCATCAGATTAGGGAAGTTTTCCATCATTATTTTATCGAACAGATTTTCCATCCCTTGCTGCTCTTCCTCTCCTTCTGGTATCCCTATTATACGAATATTGTTACATTTCATGTTGTCCTGCTTTTCCCTTAATACCTCTTCATTCTTTCTAATCCTCTTTTCCTGTTCTTGCTCTTTTTGGGTGCTTTTTTCAACCTTGTCCTCCAGCTCGCTGATCCGATCCTCTGCCTCATCGATCCTGCTTTTGATTCCTTCTGTTGTGTTCTTCAGTTCAGATATTGTATTCCTCATTTCCTCTTGGCCCTTGTGAATAGTTTCTATTTCCTTTTTCATGTTGACATAGTTTGCAGTGAGTTCATTATAGTTTCCCTGTAGTTTCTGGTATTTTTCTGTGAGTTCATCAAGCTTCTCAAGTTTCTTGAGCTGCCTGATAACATATGCTTTGAACTCAGTATCTGATAGTTGGCTTGCCTCTGTTTCATTTATCATTCTTTCTGGGGCTTCCTCCTTTCCTTTCATTTGGGGATTGTTTCTTTGTCTTCCCATTGTTTGTGGGATTCTTCTTGCTAGCCTCTGGTTCTTAAATTGATCTGTCAAGTTCTCTGAAGCAGCGAAGTTAATTTTGTGTCACTCTCTGTTTTTTGGGCTTACTCTTGTTTGGGTCCCACTCTATTCTCTTCAGAATTCCAGGTTTTAATGTCTCACTTGTTGATAAAGAAGCGAGGGCAAGCGAGAAAAAGAAGGAAAAGAAATCAAAAGAAAAAGAAAAAGAAAGATAAAGAAGAAAATAATCTTAAAATAACATAAAATAAAAAATAATAAAAAATAGGAAGTAAAAGGAAGAGAGAACTAGGAATACCAAATGAAGGGAAGGTAGAAGGCGTTAAAAAAATATAGCGAGACAGATAGGAAGAAGGGTGGGGAAAAACAAACAAAGAAACAAAGAGAAAACAAAAGAAATAAAAAATAAAAATTAAAAAAAAAAGACTTTTGTTGGCTGGCTTCAACAGCGTCAGACTGGGAATGTATCAGACTTCCCCTCCTGTCTTCCTGGGCTGCACTCTCAGCTGCTGTCCCGCCTGCAGCTGAGTTGCCGGGAGTTTGCAGCACCTCCTCTGGGCCGCCTCACCCCCACCCTGAGTCAGAGTTATGAGGTCTGTGTCTCCCCTCAGTGGGGCTCAATGTAGCTCCTCTGTTTCTCCCCCATGGAGGGACTCTGCACCGCAGGTCTGGGTTGTGTCTCAGGCCCTCCAGGAGTGAGCTCCACGCCCCTGCATTCGCCAATCGCTTTTGTCTCTGGATTCGGGGCTTTCAAGCCGCAGGCCTGGGTGCCCGGTCGGGCACCAACGCCAGCCGCCCCCTACTGGCTCCACCGGGTATGCGCCCAATCCTGGAGCTCCGGGCCTGGGTTTACCTTTCAGTTCAGTCTCCAGTTCCTCCCGCTGGGATCGCCTGCCTCTGCAGATCAGTCCCCACATACCCACCAACCTGCGTCTGCTTTGGCAACTCACACACCCCAATCCAGCTCCCTCCCACCGATCCTGGAGAAAACCGGGAAGCTGCTGCTACTGGATCCGCAGACCTCCCGGCTCCCCGCGAGACCCGAGGGACCCCTTCCCTCCGAAGCAGTCTCCCTACCGGCTGATCTTTCAGTTTTATGTGCAGTCCTGGTTGCCAGTCTTCCCACACACCGTGATACAGCTGGGTGATCGCTCTGCTCCTCAGAAAATCGGCCAGATATCCCGCCAGTGGGCCGGAGGAAGCCGATCCAGCTCCCTCCTACTCCGCCGCCATCCTTCTCCTCCAGAACCCTTTTATTTTTAGATTTAAAAATATTTAAGCAAACCCAGCAAAACATGTAAAACTCATTAAAACCTTTGTATAGGCAAAAAATTGCAAAACAAGTTCAAATGATAATGCACAGTTTAAATTATTCCCTTAAAGGTTTGTTAAAATCATTAGAACCAACTCTTACATGTCAGCCTCTAACTAAAAGAGTTCTATTTTTAAAAAAGTTTTTGCATAAGACTAAGATTCTTAGTGTGTGAATTTGTGTGTGTAAAATATATACTAGCCTCTATATATCCTCTTTTAGAACATTTGTATATTGTATATTTGTTGTAAGACATCAAGTGATACTTTGATCGTGGGTGATTATAAACATAGCTGGAAAGTTTCATAACTGTACATTCTTTTGGAAAAATGAATATTGACTCTAAAGAATGTCATTTACTTACCCTCCTAGTCATCACTGGTGATATTTAGGAATTTGGAGTTGTTTCTTATGTTTCCATTGTTCCTAGCACCTTTAACAGAATTAGCAAATGGGATTCATTAACGTATTTAAAAGATTTCTGTACCTTAAAAAGATTATTGTTGCAAATGCAAAATAGCTTCTCAGTTTATCCAATACAGAAATCAGTCATCGATTATCAGAAAAGGGAAATAAAAAGCCTGTTGTTTGATTACATAGAATGTTGATTAACCACACCACAAAAGTACTATATTTTCAGGTAGACATTTTGTTACTTGTGGAAACCACCATGGTTTGCTTCTGTTCTGTTTGGAATTGCAACATAAACACATTTATTTAGTCTAATTTAGATGACATATTAATGAAAAATTTCTAGGCAGTGTCACTTGTTTTTTCTTTTTAATTGAAAAAAAATTTAAACAATATAGGATTGTACAAAATGAAATGTAAAAGTTCTTCTTTTTTCCTAATACCTCTCTTTAAGGTAATGATTCTTTATATTTTAGTGTGAATTCTGCTCTTTCTGAACATATATGTAATATTACACATATATTAGAGAGAGAGAACGAAGAGAGAGAGCCAGAAAGATGGGGATGAGAGATTAAAAAGAGCTTAAAAAACGTCAAAAAAGCAGAAGCATTTACTTCATAGACAGTGAGGTGGGGTATAAGATAGGGCAGATGAACATAGGTAGTTGCAAGTAATGGCCAGTTTTCTCATTTTTCAGTGAGGCAGCACGCTGTCTTCAGCATTGACATTATTAAGATATGTAATTGCAACTTCGATTGAAATTTCATTGATTTTATAAACTGGAAGAAAATTTACATCTTTATGTTACATCTTTTTTTTTTTTAAGATTTTTTTATTTTTTAATTTATTTTTAGAGAGAGGGGAAGGGAGGGAGAAAGAGAGGGAGAGAAACAGCAATGTATGGTTGCCTCTCACGTGGCCCTCACGGGGACCTGGCCCGCAACCCAGGCATGTGCCCTGACTGGGAATCGAACCGGGACCGCTTGGTTCCCAGCCCGCGCTCAATCCACTGAGCTACACCAGCCAGGGCCTTTATGTTACATCTTAACGTATTGCTATATTCAGAATTTTTTAAATGCCCTTTAATAAAGTATTATAGTTTTCCTCATCTAGATCTAGCACGTGTTTTGTTAAATGTGCCCGTGGGTATTGTTTAGGTTTATAACCGAGGAAGGTATTGCAACAGTGTTGCATGTTGCCAGTTTGTGATTTTACATTTGTTTTGGTGGTCATGTGACTGATGGTCTCCCCCCAACTGGACCATAACCTCTCTGAGGTCAATGCAGCTCTGTTTTGTTTTCACACTGAATTGCCAGCACTGGACACTGTGTTGGACACATAATAGGTACTCAGAAATGCTATTTGGAAAGAGTAAATGCCGCTCAGATAGCATGTGCTTCATATTTCCCAGAAGCCCATAGCATTCTTCCCTGGCTTTCCAGAGCTTTTTGTGTGGTGTTTAGGGATTTCTTTCTGCCCCCACCTGCAATTTTAGTAGAGGTGTTTGGGATCAATGAGACTAAACTGTACTGCAGTCTCTTATCTTGAACCAAAAGTCTATAGTACTTCTGAGAAGTCTGTACATATTTATGCAGTGTATTTCTTCAGGCTATTTTTGACATGAGCTGTTCGTTAAAATGCCATCTGTAATTTTTGTTTCCCCTCAGGCTTATATTCAGAAAGTGGAGACAACTGATATGGTTGAACTGGGACAGAGGCTGGTGGATTCTAAAAACTGCCTCGCTTTCCTTATTGAATGTGCCAACTTTTCTCCGGCAGATATTAGGCTGAATAATAATGTTTTCCAGTGGTATGGAAGAATGGAAGAAGTTTTTGATGAACATAGGAAAATCATTAAAGACAAAACAGAACAATATCAAGAAGGTCTTAAGGTTGGCATCATAGATGTTTTAAATTATTTTCCTTTTCTGGACATGCTTAAGTTTTAACTTCTTAGGTAGCATTATAACTCAACTATTTCACAGGTCAGACATGTTAGCTTTCTTATACTATAAATCTTGGTAGAAGATAGTATACATACTGGATTGATGTGCCATTTCTTGATTTTTTCAAGGGAGAAAACATCCAAATTGCCCACATATGTCTATTCATAAAAATAGTATTTACCTTATATAGTTTGTAATGAGTGCTCTTTTGAGTTATTTTTATCACTTAATGTCAAAGCTTCAATGATGAAATGTGCCTTTGCATAATTGCTCAAACTCACCTAAGTACTGTACCTAGAATCATTACTCTTAGCATTTAATTTTATCTTACCTTTTCTTAAAGGCTTAAAATATATTTTAAGAAGTTGATGCTGCATTACTGCTCCATTTTTTTGTCCTACGTATAAGGTGTTTCTCCCTGTCCACCTGTCCAGCCTCTTCTCCTCACTCTTCCCACTCCTTGCTCCTAACTTCTCAGCAACCCTGGGCAACCTTTGTGTCCCTGCTCCCACACCTCTCATCGCTTGCACATTCTTTCCATTCGCTCCGGAACACTCCTGTGCACCCACACACTAATGCTTGTCTGTCCAGCACTGTCATTTGACTTTCTGGGCAGCCCTCTGACACCTCAGTGCTGCTGCTCCTCTGCTCCCATTGCAGTTCCAGCACACCTGCACTGGGCTGAGTACCTGATCTCTATGTTTTCATTTCCAGGTCTGTCTCTCCACTAGATGATTAGCAGGGCTGTTCGGTTTTGCTCTTTTCTCCATTTATAGCCGCGGCCAGTACAGTGCAAGCCGGGAACACTGTGAGCACTCCACAGCTGTGGTCTGAATAAATGGCCTAGGTCTTTGGTCTCCTTTTACACATGAAAAGACAAGGGTTCCCAAAGTGAAGAGGCCCATTCCAAGTCAGCCAGCAGGGACGCCCTTCGATAGCAAGCCTGGTGTCTTTCTGCCATACTATAGTGAATATGGTTAATTGGAGAATGATTCATAGACTTGCACAAACAAACAAACAAAAACACTTCATTTTAAACTGTACTCTGTATTTCTGCTTTACATTTAGTCCATTGCAGAATTTTTAAAAGCTTTTAGAAAATATTAGGAATAATAAACATTAAATGCTTAAGTTATAATATAACCTTAGAAAATGCTAGGTGGCTCAAATTATCTACACTTGCTTGTAAAATATACTATTCTACAAAACATAATGCTGGTGAAATTTGTCCTCTCATTTTCATTCCCTTGCTGGTCCAGAGCGATAAATTTGCCAGGAAACTAAAGAAAAGAGGACAGAAATCTATCTAGACAATCTATAAAATATAAAATCTATTTTTGAATCACCTAGAGTTGACTTTTACGTATTTCATTAAGAACTATTTTTTTAGACGTATTTAATTTGGAATGCCATACCAATAACAATTTTGTAATAAGCCTTTCTCATTAAAACACACACACCACACACACACACACACACACACACCCCGCTTTATATTGGAAAGCTTTAGTTTGTAGGCTTTTATTTACCTTACACGTTTCTTGTGAGGAGAGCCCATAGGACAAAACATAACCTTGGAATTCTTTGTTTTAGCATTGCTTATTAAAGAGATATTTGAGTATCAGAACACAATTAAAAATTTTTTCCAGTTGTTTGTAAAAATGCCTCAAATATCATTATAGCCCTTAAAAAAACTGGAGTTTTCTTTTAGCCCCATACGTGATGATTTTGAGATTTTTCAAATGCTTATAAATCATTTGTTAGCATAAATTCTATAGCACACTAAATAAGGTGTCCAATGCATTCTTAATCGTTTTATCAGTTAGAACTTCTCCCATTGACAGCACAAGATTGGATGTCTCTAATTTGTGAATCATAGGAATTTTAATCATTAGTTTTAAGTCATACTCTTAAAAATTCTGTATATTTTAGATCCCAGTTATCTTCCAGATTATCCCTTTTTTATATTTTGCCCATATATTAATAATTCAGATATTCCTTACAAATATTTATTTATTTATTTTCATGTAAAAAGTAAAATTTCTATATTGTTTTCTCTCCCAGTGGAAATTCTTTATTTTATTTTTTAAAGTTTTTTTGTTATATTTTTCCCATTACCATTTATCCCCCTTATACCCTCTTCCAGCTCCCCTCACTCCCACCCCTCTCCCCGCAATCAGCACACTGTTGTCCCTGTCCGTGAGTCCTTTTTCTGTTTGCTCATCCCTTCACCCTTTAACCCCACCTCCCAGAGCTGACAAATATTTAAATTTGCTCTTGATGCCTAGGGGTTTTAACTTTTAAATATGTAACAACAAATACTGTTTTACTTACATTAGTTACGGTGTGAGCGGTTTGTGGAGGAGTTAGAGAGTTATGCTAAGCAGTCAGAAGAGTTTTACTCACTTGGAGACCTTCAGGATGTACAGCGATACCTGAAAAAGGCTCAAGTACTGAATGGAAAGTTGGACGTGGCAGCAGAAAAGGTATTGTTTAAAAATTCTTAGGAGGATAAATTAGCTCAAAAGAAAGTGTATTGAATTTGCGTTGTGTATTCTCTAAGAAATATATTAAAATAAAAGAAGTTCAACTATATTTAATTAGAGAATAATATAAATGGCACACACAGATTTTACAGACAGGCTTCAGTGAGCAGCGCTGCGGTTTTCTGCTGGTGGTGATAACATTTCCGTGGCCGTCATTCCTTCTATTCGAAGGAATGAATTTTATCTCCATCTGCTTCTTAACTTTTACTTTGTGTCACTTAAACATTTGTGTCATGGGATGGCATCTGGTTACTGTTCAGTTTTCTCATCTTCATACAAACCAGCTTAAATTTGGTGGCTGTGTTTTTAGATTTGGTCATCTATCATCAAGCTACTTTGTTCCCAGTATTGCCATTTCAGAAATCAGCTTTCTCATTAGAAGAAGTTGGAAGGAAGGAAAGCCATATTCTTGGCTGTGTAAGATTTTTTACATTTTTAATTGTGTTTTTTTTAATAAAAAGGGAAAATATGAAAATAGAACATATTACAATGCTCTGCCATTTTTCTTACATTGAAAGATTTTAGTATCTTATCAGATAATTTAATTAGCTTATAATAATCACAAATATGTAAACAGATATTGAGAAAAGAGAAATAAACTTTGTAGATTTTTTATAACTGATGTCAATAAAATTTTAAGTAACCTGTAATTTATATATCGAGCTCACGTTTCGATTCTATAGATTTTTCCTCTAAACCACCCACATCCTCATGTATTTCACAACTAAATTAAGAAGAAATTAATGCTTTCTTTGCCGTTTCTTATTCTATTTATTTTCAAGACCCAGCTTCAGTTGTATCTTCTCTACAGAGCACTTGTGACTGAATTATTTGAATGTGCTCTTTAGTCTCTGAGGGGTAGCATTTTTTTGTATATACTATTCATTTTATTTTGAACAGCTACTGCTCTCACATATCTCTTCTATTGCTGATACTATTATTGAATAATTGCTATTTAACTTTCAAGTACTTATGTCCTGTCTCCTCAGCTGGATTACTAACTGCTTGGAGTTTGTACGTTGTGATATAATACTTTTTAAAACTTTTCCACAGTACCCAACACCATGCTGTGTATATTGAGAGTACTTAGGTTCTCGTTCATTAATAAATGAAGCTATATCCTCAGTACATCTGGATGGACAAAGGCTTCTTTATGTATGTAAATTTATTTTACTGTGTTAAGAATTTAACCAGTCATTGCTCTCTGGAAACTAGAAGAAATAGGATAGAGACTACTGCTCAGTTCTTCTACATTAGGCCTAAGATAAGTTTAACCTAGGGTTTAGTGTTTTTTGGGTCACATTTGATATGAATATTTTTTAAAAACTTAATTTTGGATATCATTTACTTTTAGAATAATAAATTTAATACCTGTTCTACCAGATTGAGCAGTTTAATGCAGAAGAGGAGGCATTTGGTTGGCCACCATCAATATATCCTCAACGCAAAAAAATCCAAGATGGCTTGAACCCCTACCTTCGTCTCTATGAAACTGCTGTTGAATTTAGCAATAAACACAGAGGATGGACAGAAGGACCATATAACAAGGTGAATCCAGACCAAGTAGAAACAGATGTTGGAAATTACTGGAGGGGACTATACAAGCTGGAGAAGACCTTCCATGATTCTCCAAATGCATTGGCAATGACAAAAAAAGTAAGAGCAAAGGTGGAAGATTTCAAGCAGCACATTCCTCTCATTCAAGTGATCTGTAATCCTGGTTTGCGCCCCAGGCACTGGGAAGCCATGTCCAAAATTGTTGGCTACCCCCTGCAGCCAACAGATGACTCCACTGTCTCCCCTTTTCTAGACATGAATCTGGAACAGTATTTAGATAGATTCGAAAGTATTAGTGAAGCAGCCAGCAAAGAATATTCTCTCGAAAGGTCCATGGAGAAGATGATTAATGAGTGGGATACAATGGAATTTGTCATTGTCCCTTACAGAGAATCTGGGACATTTATTTTGTCATCAGTTGATGAAATTCAGATGTTGTTGGATGACCACATTATCAAGACGCAAACAATGCGAGGATCTCCTTTCATTAAGCCTTACGAGAAGCAAATGAGGTAAGGTGCTATTTGTACGACAGTGTTTACACTACGTTAACAAAACCAGCACTTGTTTTATTTTGATACCAAAATAATCACTTGTATGTAATGCAGTTTTTAAAAATTGATTCTGCATTTCATACTTAACAGTTTAAATAGCTCATTGTAAGGAATGATAACCTTCATTGGTTTTGGGAGAGTGCTGATCTTTGGCTATCACCTGTATTCATAAAAAAAGGTAGTGGGCAACCAGCCTCTAGATACTCATTTTTATTGCCTACAATCTGATCGTACATATTTGACTCTCAAAACTAATTTTGTGTCTATGAACATAGTTTATAGAATTTACAAACTGTAGAACTGAAAATAATGTCATTTTTCAGATATACTAATTAGTTTATTGTAGATAATTCCTACAAGTCTATTGTAATTTCCACTCATATGCATGAAGGATTGCTAGATAAGTGTGAAAGAATGAAACCATGGTTTTAGTCTGGTGTTGTAGGCATTTGACACAGCTGATTAAACTTTCATCCCATCTGTCAACTTTTTCAATTTCTATAATTTGTATTAAGAAGTCTTTATTTTAGTCCCGGCTGGTGTAGCTCAGTGGATTGAGCGAGGGCTGGGAACCAAAGAGTCCCGGTTTGATTCCCAGTCGGGGCACATGCCTGGGTTGCAGGCTAGGTCCCCAGTGAGGGCCATGTGAGAGGCAACCATACATTGCCATTTCTCCCTCTCTTTCTCCCTCCCTACTCCTCTCTCTAAAAATAAATAAATAAAATCTTAAAAAAAAGTCTATATTTTGCCTTAAAAATAGTAAATCCAAATCAGACTACTATCTTTAATATGAATTTGCATGGCAAAGAAAGCTAATTACTTGGTCGTATCCGCCTTTGATTATTGATATATCACTCTAAACTTGAGTATGCTGCGGCTCAGTGTCTGCATTTCCCGTTTGACCGTTCTGCCCGCTGCCCAGCTTCCTCCAGTGTGCCATCAAGACTAATTTTTGAAACACTCTGAAAGTGGTATATCTAGGTTCTATTTTTAAGGACTGTGCATGAGATCGTTAGCCAGAGGGAACATTTTCTGCCTCATTCAGGGATTAGATGGAAAAAGAGGGAATGGCACCAGGAAAAGCATAGGCATTCATTTCTTCTTGTGGAAAGAGGTTAAACAAACGATTGATAAACACTGAAAGGAAAGTACTTTATTCTATTTATTTTTAAACTTATTGTTGTTCAGTTACAGTTGTCCTGCTTCTTCCCCCTTGCTTACCCCAACCCTGTCCCCCCTACTCACACAGCCAGTCCTCCCGCCATAGTCCCTGCCCCTGAGTGCTCTGTTTGTGTTCTGTTGCCTGCCTCTTCCCCTTCCTTCCCCGTTATCCCCCTCCCGGCCTCCCCTCTGGTCACTGTCAGTTTTTTCTTTAGTTCCAAGTCTCTGGTTCTGTTTTGCTCATTTGTTTGTTTTGTCGATTAGGTTCCACTTATAGGTGAGATCATATGGTATTTGTCTTTCACTGCCTGGCTTATTTCACTTAGCATAATGCTCTGCAGTTCTTGTGAAAAGAGGTTAAACAAATTATTGGTAAACATTGAAAGGAAAGTATTTTTAAAAAGTCATTTGAAAATGCCTGGTGACTTTTAGAAGCCCTATTTATATTTCCTGGTTTTAGTAATCTAAAATTACAGGTGACCACTGTGTGATGTGCAATATGCTAATGCACACATGAAGTTACTGCATCACTGAGTTGTATTGCCATTAACCATCCTTCTTACAGCTTTGTTAGCTCTTACAGACAGTGGTCACAGCTCTCAGTTCTGGCTCTCTCACTTATTAGTTGGGTGAGCTTGAATGTGTTACTTACCTCTATGTGCCTTAGTCTCCCCATTGGTATATATGTGACAATATGAGGATAGAACAAATATATACCAAGATCTTAGATATGTGCTAGTAAAATTATTAGTTTATAGTGTATTTATATTTATACTTGAGGAAATCAAGTTATTATTTTTTTTCATATTTAGAAATGAACTGATAACCTATTGTAAATTCCAAAGTGCTTCCTTCTCATGAATGCTACACTAACATATTTAGGATTATGGAGATTTTTCTTTAAATGCCATTTACATCTTATGAATTAAATATTTTATTCTGGAAATAAGGCCTTCATGAGCTCCAATTTAAAAAAATGTTAAAGGAAATGAATCTTGGGTGTAACTACCTTTCCTAAGAAGTTCAGAATGCCCTTCATTGAGAAATCCAGTACTGTCTCCAAAATCTCATTTCTCAATTTGTGCCCTCTAGCCATGGAATTGGATTGCAGAAAGGTGTATTGTTACGGCGTATACAGAAACTAGCCCATTAGTAGATAGGTTGGTCTTCGCATGTATATCTGTATAATCATAATGTTGATGCTATTATTTTAAAATGGATTTTGTAAAACAGATCTAGTGATTTATCTTTGTATGAAGACAGATGAATGGAAATCGAAATCACAAGATTACGTACAAGATTGTGTACAAGATTGCATACAAGATTGACAGTCTAGTCATGATTTTGAGTTTAGTCATCTGAAACGTTGTTTGGTTTGCTGTTGATAAGAGCTGCTGTGTTTTGCTTCTCAGAGAGTGGGAGGGCAAACTCCTGCTGCTTCAGGAGATTCTGGATGAGTGGCTCAAGGTCCAGGCCACGTGGCTGTATTTGGAGCCCATTTTCAGTTCTCCGGACATCTTGTCTCAAATGCCCGAGGAAGGCAGACGATTTACAACTGTGGATAAAACATGGAGAGATATAATGAAAACTGTCATACAAGTAGGTAAAAATTCTGAGAATGTGATTATTTGGTTGAAATGCCATGGTTTTTGTTTTTAAGACAATCCAAATGAGCCAGTCTTTTTTCCATATACATTTCCTTTTCAGATATTGTGTTAGACTCATAGAAACGAGGAATATCAAAAGCAAAATAGGTGTTTTGTCCTACTTACTTTTTGCAGTCCAAATTGAATTCGCATTATTTAATGGCATTTGGGTGTAGCTCTGGTTCTTACCACATGCTCTGGTAAGAAGACCTTGGACTCAGCGCTTGCTGCTCCATCTATTCTGCGGCCCCGTGTTCTAGGCTGTACCGCCACTGACGTGCTCTGGTGGGAACGTGTCAGCGTGCCAAACACGCAATCCACAGTTTTCTTTGTAGGGATCTAAAAAAAGAAGAGTTGTAAACATAAATGAATCTAAAGGGCCCAATATATTACAAACAAAGTGCAATAAATAAATCAACACACAAATACGGTACAGGAGAATTTATAATTTTTTTCCTTTTTTAAGTTGAATTTATTGGGGTGACATTGGTTAATAAAAGTATATAGGTTTCAGGTGTACAATTCTGTAATACATCATCTGTATATTGTATTGTGCGTTTACCACCCAAAGGCTAGTCTCCTTCCATCACCATATATCCCCCTTTACCCTCTTCTACCTTCCCCCACCCCCCTTTCCCTCTGGTAATCACCATACTTTTATTTGCCCTCACTGGGAATCAAACTGGCGACCCTTTGGTTTGCAGGCCAGTGTTCAATCCACTGAGCCACACCAACCAGGTCGGGTTTTTTGTTCTTAATTCCTTCACCTTATTTACCCACCTTCCCCCCATATCCCTTTCCCCTCTGACAGCTGTCAGTCTGTTCTCTGTATCTATGAATCTGTTTCTATTTTGTTAGTGTATTGTGTTCGTTACATTCCACATATAAGTGAAATCACAATTTAAATTAAGGAAGGAATTCAATGAAAGTCAGTAACACTGAAAAAGGTATGATTTGCATTAGATTCAAAAGACATTTATTTACTGCCTGCAAAGCATGGTTTGTGTGTTATTGCAAGTTAAGATTAAAATAGAAGAAATATTAGTTCTTAAATTATATCACTAAATGAATGTAAACTTCTCCATTGGTTTTTTTGATCAGTTACAACATGGGAGATTAGAAAGACTATTTTAAAAATTCTCTACCTAAAATAGAAGGATGCAGGTTTCTCCTGGGGCTCTTTTCCTCCCCTGATAGCACCGGAGCAGGTCGGCACACGTGGCGGCAGAGCAGACTTCTAGTTCGGGAAGCAGGCATTGCCTCCTCTTTATAAGCACTTGAACACGTTTCTAGGGACTCTCTGAGCCCCCTCCCGCAGATGGGGCCAGTTTTCACTGTTTGGTGAAAGAACCGGATAATCTTTCATCATGTACCCTGCACATGCCCAAACTTGACTTGTGACTCACCCAAGTATTAATGTGTGTTTCACACAAGGCAGAAAAAGGCACTCTTGAATTTCTACCCAAACCTTTTCCCCATCTCAGTAAATATAAACACCATTCCCCCTATTGCTTAGGCCAAACACTTAGGAGTGATTATTTTACGTTACTATAGTAAATATGGTCACATGGCACCAAGCATCTCACTTCTATGGTGAGCTGGAAGGCTAAAACCCTATCTCCCAGACACCTTAGCATCTAAAGTCCTGAAAGGGAATTAGATTTCAACAATTAGATATACTCATTTGGAATTTGGAAGGCATAAGTGAAACTACAGCCATCTTCTTGCCATGTTAGCTATTTCTGCTATCATGCAAAGTGACATGACTTTTTTTTTCTTTGCCAACAGGATTTTAATGTCTGGTTACTAGTTTCATGGGTATTTAGAGGAGGTGATGATGGTGGCTACCTGATCCCTAGACTCACAGCCACCGTTGCGTGTTCTTGAATGAAGTGGTCCAGCGGTGGTGCCCTTTTGTCCTAATTGGGGCAGAGGCAGTAACACTCCTGGGAGATCAGTTCCGCACTCCAGGAGTCTCTCCTGGAAGAGTGGACCTTCCAATGATTTTGTAATCATTTAATTCTCAGAGTGTGGGTCTACATTGATCTCAGTCAGTAGCTCCCAGTTCGGCTGCATGATTGAGAACTTAGAAGAAATAGTATTGAAAGTTTGGTGACAAGGAGGTTAGGGGAAGAGGTCTCAGGGATCACAGAATAGACAAGAATATTTGTGCTGCAACTGGAGGCACTTAGTTATTTAGTTGACCAGTTGATCTGTTTTGTGAATGCACCCAGCTTATGCCAGTGTATATAATACACAATGAGCTGTGAATAATCACATTGAATACTATGAATAATCAATAATAATATTGTCCAGACTGGGGAACTTTTGAGAGTTAAACATTAATAAGTAAGTCTATAAAGCAAGCATAAACGAGAACTCTCCTCACCAAACTTGCATATAAGGTCACTCTCGCTGTAGACAAAGGAGCCATGATGGCCGAGGTGGGAGTTATGGAAGGACGTGCCGTTGTGGGCTGCCTCTTCCCAGCACTGCTGAGTGCCCACAGCTGCCAGTGGCAGAGACTGACATAACGCTTCCGAGGCAGCACCACACCTGAAGGGACCAGGCAACCATTTAGAAGGGATTAAGTACATTGACGCTCTTTCAACGTAGAAGGGGACAGTGATTTGTCTGCACCAGATGGATTTTTCCTCTCTCATCCCAAGCCTCTGCCAACACTGTCATTCATTGACTTGCTGAATGACTTATTGTCACAGTTTCCACACAACATTGCTTCTGTTTAAGGAACTTACATTACAAGGGAAATGAGGCAACTGACTGACACTCATGAGACTTACAGGTCCTGATGTGAGCATCGACCTTATAAAATGTGGAGTGTCTCATATTGAAGACTCAGTGCTGTACCAATGGGAGGACAGCAGTTTGCAAGTTTTGGGTGCAGGCCCAGAGGATACAGAGTACAAGTTCTCAACCAGATCCAAATATATGGCTTCTTCCATAGGCAGAGTACATGGGTCTAGGAACTCGGGAGTGGAGATGAGAATGACACTTCTCACCGGTTCACCCACTAAACTACTCACAGTTTTGCTTGCCAACTTTTTATTTTGCTAGTGGAAATATCTTAGTGTCCAGGGGAGAAATGCTTCTGTATGGAGACCTGTCAATGGGTTCATCAAATAGGAAGTTCTTGATCTGTTCACCTACTTTCTACCTCTCTGTCCTTATAAGGTTCCACCTTACTAGCTTGCTTCTTCTAGCCACACCGGCTTCCTATTTTGCTGCTGTTTTTTTAAGGACACATGCCAAACACACTCAGCCCTAGAGCCTTTGCACTACTGGACCCTCTTCCTGAAATGCTGTCCCTCCAAATATCTGCAGAGCTAATTAATGTCTTTGCTTCCTTGAAGTCTTTTCTCGAATAGTACCGTTTATAAAGTCTAACATTGGAGCACCATATTTAAAATAGAAACCTGCCTTTGCCTTTCTTGGCACTCCTCCTTTCTCTTATTTGTGACATCTATCGCCTTCTGACTTACTCTCTGATTTATGAGTTACTGTGTTTATTTTTCATTATCTGTCTCCCCATGGAGGCTGGGATCTTTGTTTTGTTCACTGTCATGGCCCAGACACTAAGAACAGTGCCTGACAGGCAGTAGGCCCCTGATAAACATTTGTTGAGTGAATGAATGAATAATTAATTTGAGATTGATCCTCGAATTATTGCTAGTTCTAAGAATTCTGATGGTTTTTTTCCCCTGAGAAACCTTCTCTGAAAATTCACTTTGCAATGAGTCTGAAAACCTAGAAACATCTTGGGTCTTGAAAAACTTTTTACTCCTGGTAAGGTCAAAGGTTGTCAGGGCGCTTATGTGTCTACTCAGTGAACCCACATTTCCCTTCTCTGCTTAAAAGATCTTACCATTTCCTGTTGTCCAAGGATTTCTGATTAGGAAGTTTTTGCTTCTAGAAGTTTACTGAACTGGCTTGAGCTTAATGCCTTTAAGTCTATGAAACTGTACTTTCAGTGAAGCTTCCTGGCAGCAATAAGTAGAATGCTCTCTCTCTATCTCCAAATGAAACTTACAGGCCCCTGAAATCACGGGCGTTTGATTTAGAAATGTAAATCAACCACAGATTGTCATTTGAGCTGATGAGAGTGGTGATACTTGTGAAGTAAGACACAAAATTTGTATAATTCTTCCTTTTACCAAGACAATGACAGTTAATAGTTTGTTTTTCTTCCCCTCCAGGGGATGAAAAGTAATTAAAGTGTCAAGGGAACCATGTATAGTTTCAATTAGCTAGTGGCTTCCTGTTATAACATCTTACTGCTCTGTCCTGAGAACACAGCTACCAGGTACCAGCCTGACGTGGCGTGGAGGGCTGTACGTTTCTCGGGTTCCTCTGTATTTCTATAGGCTTAACTCATCTGACGTTCACCCAAGCGTTCAACAAGTAGTGCTGGAATGCCCACTCTGTACCAGGAGGTTATGGCAGTGCTTAAAGGGACTTAAAAGCCAATTTTATTTTACTATGATAGACATTTTACCCAAAAGATGACAGATTACAAAATATTTGTTTTAACTCCATAATAACTGATTGAATGATGTAAGTGCCTCATTTCCCCCCAGATTGGTACCTGTTTCTACCTCCCTCTTTCTCTGTAAGAGACAGGCGGTGGAAGGAAAATAGAAAGAGTAGTTTCAAGTATATATGTGTTCTAGACATCATATTAGGTGCTTCAAATATTTTATCTAATTTGGTCCTCATAACAACTTTTAGAGAGAGCTCTTATCCCCATTTTGAAGATGAGAAAAGAGAGACTCAGGTTAAGTATGTGACCCAAGGTGACACAGGTGATAAGGAGGAATGTGGGTTAGGACCCAGGTCTGTGCTTTCCTTGATCTGACGCAGCCTTTATTGTGCTTGCTTCTCATGGGAAGAGAGTGAAAGTAGCTTAGGTTCCAGTCATGAGATGATTTCTTTCATTTGTATAAATTTTAAGTTCATATACAAAGCTACATAGATTATTGTCTATGTTTATTTAGAACGAGCGTGTTTGGCTTTGACGCATGGAGCTAATCTGGTTACATAGTGTGGATCTCAGGAACTCAGTAAAAAATCCTTTTACTTGAATGCTGAGAGTTTCCAGAGGTATTTCTTTTGTGACTGTAATAGCTAGGGAAAGATATATGAACTGCTGTTTTAAATAACTGAATTTTGTTTTAACTTTCAAATCTCAGATCCAAAATAGCAACATTACAATAAGTTCTTTGAGAGTAAGAACAAATATTGCTAATTTGGGAAAGGGATTTTTCACATTTATGAGCCACCGTTCAGTGTTTTTCCCCCAACAAAAAAGGCATGTTTTTCCAGGAGGTGGCACTCTAAGAACAGCATTTTGGTTTCCGGATTTCAGAGCACAGGAGTACCATTCAGTCCATGGTTGAGTAAAGTGCGCATTTAAATTCTAACCCGAACCTCTGTCATGCTTCTTTCTGTGCATTTTAAAAAATGTTTATTTGAAACAGAGTGTTAGGAAATATAATAAAATGCCTTTCTAAAATTGTGTCTCTTTAAAGATAAGTGAATGTAATCATCTGTTTCATATTTCATACGAACCTCTTTTATTGAGAAAACAGGTATTAATGATAATTATTTTATTCTTTGATTAAATTACTGTGTTTCCAAGTGACACTGTTGTAATTTAAAACAAAGAGCATATTATGTCTTTCCTTTTCAGCCACATTCAACATAAATTAACAAAAACATACTTTAGACACTCCTGCAATAAGAATAAAGTTTCTGTATGAAACAGTTTATGGCTGACATTTTTGGTTTATCTTTTAGTCATGGCTGAGTAGCAAATATAAGTTTAATTAGTTAATTTTGCAATTCTATGTTTAATTTTTAACACTATTCTCTTGATCTAATTTCATATACATTTTTTTAAATGCTTGATTACTTATATTAATAGATGCAGTGGAGTGTTCTCATGAGGTTTATTATTTGGCCTGGTGATGAAAAACCCTAGTGTGATTTAGCACCTTTTTTTAACCCCTTTAAGCTTATTTTGTACATAATTTTTTTTACTTAGTCATTGGTGTCAATGGTGAAAACTGCATTTGAATTATAAGATCAAGACTTGACCTGGATGACATCAATTATGTGTTAAAGAAAAAGAAAAATTAAAAAGAATTTTTATATCTAGATTGTATTTTTATATGTATTTCTAAAGAGTTTCATAAACTCAGTGGTTATTTGTATGGTTATTTTAAGACGTTAACAAACCATTTGCTCCTTTAAAATAACAGTTCTTAAGATCAACTTTTGGTGATAATTCTTATTTTGAATCCCACAGCATAAAAACAAGCTTCTTAAAAAAAAATACTTGATTGTATTTGAATCACTTTAGAACAAACACCTCACAGTGACACTTTCATGTGATAGAGATTCAGAAACCCATAACTTAAAGGTAGAACACTTCTAATCTTTAGAGTGTTCAGGAAGAACACGCCTTGAACTTCAGTCCCTCAGCAAGCAGTGTTATAATGCAGTTCCAAACACAGTTCTTTGCCACACATGATCTTCATCTAAAACTCCTTGCTCTTCAACCCCAAACCCTTACTTTTTTCCCTATAGTTATAAAACAGGGATTGTGTTGTTTTATTATTATTGATACTAATAATATTCAAAATAATAATTATGATGACGTATTTGTAGAGCGCTTTTCCCAGAGAATAAGAGACCAACACATCTCAGACTCTTTTCCCCCATCCTTCTTGTCCGGTCACTGTTCCTTCCCTCCCACCCCTCCTAGCGCTCACCACCTCTTGCTCCTTCTCTGTCTCTCACCCTTTCCAACTTGCAATGAGAAATTGTGACCATCACTGAGAATCAAGTCAACATGACTTTTACATAATTAAGAAGGCATTGATTATGCAAGACTACTTTTTAAAAATAAGTATTTACTTTAAATTTTACATAAGCTTTGATTAAAGACAATCTCAAATGTAATATGAATATAAAGTTAGTATATACTATTTTTGAGTTGAGTGTTTTTCCCTTTTATTTTTAGGATAAACATGTTCTGACAGTTGTAACTATTGAGAAAATACTGGAAAGGATGAAAAAATGTAATGAACTTTTGGAACTCATTCTTAAAGGACTCAATGAATATTTGGAAAAGAAACGTCTCTTCTTCCCCAGATTCTTTTTCTTGTCTAATGATGAACTTCTTGAGATACTATCCGAGACTAAAGATCCTACTAGGTAAGTAACTTACATATATAACACATGGCTAAATTTATTTGCTTAACTTTAATTTTTAGAGTAAGGTAAAACATAAGTACATACATGAATAATTGTTTATAGAATAACTTTTAAAAAGACTGTTGTGAATATTATCAATAATCAACTTAAGATAATTATTTAAAACAGAAGTGATATCATAGAATGATATTTTTCAGAATGTGATGATTCTCATAGTGGATTTCTTACTTTAACACATATTCCCTTATAGGTAGAACACATCACATTTCTTTATCATTCAGAATAAAAGTCAGTGCCCTCAGTGGTTTGCAGTGACCCACACAGGTGATTCCGCATTATTCTTCTTATTCATCTCCCAATAGTTTTCTTCTTGCTCACTCTGCTACAGTCCTCGCAATTCCTCCACGGAACGAGCAGCCTCCTCCCTCAGTGTATTGTTCTCTCTGCTTTGAATGCTCCTTACCCAAATATTCATAAGACTTCTCCTACCTCCTGTGGGTATTTGTGGAAACCTGCTCAAAACCTGCCACTCAGGAGGCCTTTTCTGACCACTCTGTTGAGAGTGGCAGCCCCTTCCAGCACTCCCTAGCCACCTTTCCTGGACCACCTTCTTGGCCTTATCTTCCTTTGGCATACTTTTTGCCATCTGCCTTAGTTTATAATGTACTTTATTTGTTTATGTTTGATTTTCTCTAGCAGATTATTAGCACCACTGTAGAAGAGATTTTTTTTTTACTTTTTTCCTCAATGCTAAGTCCTGATTCCTTAGAACAATATATAGAATACAATAAACAGAGTAGATGTTTGATAAACAATTAATTTTGTGTCTTGTGTCTTAAAAACAGGAGATAAGTAATTCAGACAAAGAGATCAATTTAGGCTCAGATTTCCATCTGAGTTTTTATACTCTGCTTCATTATTGCCCATTAGAAAGATGTATTCAATTGATTATTGATAATGTGCCAAAAATGAGAGGTTAGTCAGTTCCAACTATATTACAATAGACCAAAAAGACTAAAGTTAGGTAGCTTCAAAGCAGTTGATTTAGTAACCTGTAAAGTACTTAAATCATTAAACTTAGTTCATCTTTTGCAGTCCATGTCTGAGGATCCTGGTTGAAATGACTACTTTTATGTATTTGAAGATTTTTCAGATTAGTATATTATCTTTTAGTCAAGATTCATTTGCTCCTTATGTTACTTTTAAATCTTTCAGTTCATTGTGTTGGAAGCAAAGCCTCATGGATGTCTCCCCTGTGGCTTTTATTGTAATTGTGATTTTACAGATCTTTTTGTGATTATTGAATTAATGATGACCTCCCACGGGACGTATAATCCATGCTGAGAGAGAGTGTGTCTTTTTTTCACCCCAGCACTTTATCTCCAGCAGCATCTAGCGGGGGCCTAACACATAATGCACATTTATGAATTCGGAATGAGGACTGGTGAACAAAGAACACTGGTATTTAAGGAATTGCTGTAATTTGGTTAATTTTCTTAAATGTTTATTTTTTCCCTGACAGAGTACAGCCTCACTTGAAGAAATGCTTTGAAGGAATTGCAAAGTTAGAATTTACAGAAACTTTAGACATTACTCACATGAAGAGCAGTGAAGGAGAAGTGGTGGAACTTGTAGAGATCATTTCAACAGTCAAAGCCAGAGGTCAAGTGGAAAAGTGGTTGGTTGAGTTAGAGAGAGTTATGATTAAATCCATACACAAGGTAACTGGCTGTATTTATTATTATTTCTAGTAAAGATGATAGAATATTAATGTATCATTGATAAATTCACTCTTATTTAGATAAAAATTGAGTTTTAAGTTACCAATTTAATTAAATAGTTTAAAGACCAAGGTATGGTCTATGATATTAATTTTATAGTGCCTCACTTGAAAAGTGGGACGAAATACTGTCCATGCTAGGGAAAACTTGGGTTTTGGTCATGAGTCTGTCTCATTTCTTACAGCCACATGTTAATGCTTTTATCATTAATGAGACGCAATTTGGTCTACGCAGTCTATCTTTAGTCTCGTCCTCTCAGCCACCCCTCTACAGTTTCACATTCACATCAGTCCCCTTGACATGTGTATTTCTGTGATGAATCCTTCTGTTCTGTGTACATATAAAACATGTACCAAAATGTTAGAAAATCATAAGTGTATCCTGCTATTAATGCTAATTTCATATTGTTCACATGCTCCCATAAAAATATATTATCACCCAATCATTTGTAATTATTTTTGTCAGTGGAGAATTTGAAGTTGTGGCCACAAATTGATATTGATTGAGCACTTAAACTCATTTCTTACTATAATGTGGACTTGGCATTCCAGTTCCTTATCAAGAATAAAAATCATGGTTGAGCAGGGGAGCATGAGGGCAAGAATGCAAAGGAAATATGGCATTAGGTCCTAATCAACAATAGCTTTCATTTTTCAGATTCTCTCACACATAATTGAAAAAAAATAATTAGAATCTAGATGCTTAATGGATATCACAAGTCTTAGTGTTTCTTTCTCTTCTAAAATATGGTTTAATATCTGTCTATATAATATTATTCCAATAGATATAATATCTTTTGGGCAGTTTCCTATTTCTCCCTATTATGGATTAAATTATAATGAATGTCCTTACATATATCATTGGTGTATTTGATTGAATTATTTATTTGATTATGATAATTCTCATGTGAGGACCACTGGGCCAAAGGGGCTGAGCTTTCATAAGCCATGATAAGTATTGAGAAATAGCATTCCCATTTTGTAGATGTTAATAATGTAAATGAGTTCCACTTTGACCACTAATAAGCAGCACTGAATTCGGTTATATGGTTGGTTAATTGATATATACAGTGAAAACTCATTATTTTAGACATAAATTATTTCAACTATTCATTTAATTTTGTGTGTCAAAGTGCTTAAAGAAAATATTTCAGTTGTGATTTCAGAGCATTAAGAAGGGGTGGCAAGGAATTGTGTAGGAAATATTTTCCCCAAGTGTTCATGTGTAAGTTTGTGTTGGTGAAATATGCAAGCAAATGCAGTGTAAATATGAATAAGAGATATATGTGTTACTTTTGTTGTGTTATATGTATTTGCATACTGAAAGACTACTGCATGCCTAAATTAAGTGAATTTTATGTCATTTGTAAATAAAAAAGTCATATTCTTGGCACATTTACCTCTTTATCATTCTAGGTTATCATAAGTTTAATGTAGCTTGCTATCTCCAAATATACATTATATATATACACACACAGACACATATATAAACACATATACATACATATATATACACATATAAGTTTAATGTAGCTTGCTATCCCCCAATATACATTTATATATATAGACACACACATACATGCATGTGTGTATACACATACATGTATATGTATGTATCACATACATAGACACAGTAACATATTTTATATATATTATCAAACTTCATATAATCATATTTCTCCTCATCCAACTATATAGAAGTTTATAATTTAGATTTTAATGTCTTCCTCTTGTTCTCTCCGGTGTCCTTATAGAACACATATTTATTCCATCCTTGGCATATCTCTGCTCTGTCTTCTTTCCTATGTGCCTCCCATCTCTCTGTTGCTCATTTTCACCTGCCCTTTCTGTGGTTCCTTGGCCTTTCGAATTTACTATCAATAGCATCTCTGTTCAACTCCACAGATATACTAACTAGACTAGAAATCCAAAAAGTTTTACTCATTCCTATATATTTCTCAGAAAAATTCAATTTTGACATTTTTTCCTGAAACTTGGACATTAAACTGGGTATCACCTCACAGATGATGTTACTATTTATGATTAATCCATAAAGAGATGAAAATGTTACCCACTGATGGCTGGGTAACATGGATGCACTAAAAACATATGTAGCAAAGTACATGAATTAGACTTCCTGATTTTACAGCTTTCACTTCTCCGTGAATGAATTATATATTAGTTCCTGCCATCATTGGTTTGGGTATCAAACTTCAGAATTGAAAGGGAGTGAGACCTACAAACACAGGAGGAATTTAGAGAAATTGTGTGGCTTACCTGAGAGTGCATGTGCACATAGGCACATGGCTGACCAGGGAGCTGACGGAGTTCAGAAACAATGATTGCCTATGAATTTGATGGATCACATTTTGGAAGTATTTGAATTCATGTTTTGCAATAAAATTTCCTGTGCATCTTTGATCCAAATGTATCTAGGATATTTTTTGGCTACAATTGGTACAATAAATATTTGATATAATGTATTTCACACAAATTGATCATATATCAGCAGAATAAAATGTTATGTAATATATTTATTTTTCTCACAGGTATATGCATTAATTTGAATTTAAATAGTCTACTCTTATGCCTTGAGTCTTTATAACTGGCTAAGATGTAAAGAGTTGAGCAGTATGAATTAATCTGTTGGTGTTTAGCTCTTCCTTGTATAGCATAGTCAAGTGTGAAACTGTTCATCTTTAGCATTTCTTCCATTAGGTCATTCAGGATGCAATTTTTGCCTATGTACAGTATGAACGAATTAAGTGGGTAAGGGACTGGCCTGGACAGACAGTTCTCTGTGTATCCCAAACCTTTTGGACGTCAGAAGTACAAGCAGCTATTGCAGCAGGCCAAGAGGTGAGCTTTTACTACCCCTAGGTTTGTCAGCATTTTTTCAGTAGTTACTATAAATAAAGACAATCCACTCAAAAAGTCAAGGGTGCTTGAGTCTCAATCTTGTTATTATATATATTTTTGTCCTTTTAGAAATAAAGGGTTAACACTCATAAAGGATAATTTTCCTTTATATCATGAAGACAAGGTATCAAACTCATTTAGACTATTTTATCTTTATTTTTAATGTACAGCTTTTGAATAAATAATTATTAATACTTTGAATGATACTTAATTTTAAATATTCTAATATATTGGGTATATGAATTGAGAAAGTACTAAAGTCATATTAGTAATTCATTAGTAGCCTCCTGTATTTCCCTCCTTGCTTGCTGGCTCCCCAAACCACCAGCTCCGTTACTCACCACCACAGGGAAATTATTTGCAGGGCACACAGAAGCAAATGTGAGCAAATCAGCTACATTTGTAGGTATCTTCCAATTTTTTTTCAGTTTCAATGTAGTGTTTATCAAACCTCTATCCCTCTGTTAAAACCGTATTTTTTTTTCTGGTCTTATTCCAAGAACACTGAAACAGGTAGGGGTTGACGTAGAGCATTAAAGTGTTAACTATAATCCTTTCATGCTTCTACTTAATTCCCAAGCATAATTTGAATCTGAAGGCACAGGTAGTTTAGGTCACTACCTTCTCAGTATGTCCTCTGTTCAAAACTATCTGCTCTGCCTGTAATTCTCATCATATTGCATACAGATACAAAGAGTGTTTTGGTTTACAACAGTGTCGACTGATACTCAGATGGAGTGTCAGCTGATACTGAGATGGAGTTATTTATTTATACATTTGTTAGTCTGTTCCCACTCATGTAATATGGTACAGATATGGAGCCTTTCACAGGGAAAGCCAGAACGAGAACCTGTGCCTCGAGGGTGACTCAGCTTCACGGACTTCAGGTCCTCTGAAGCGCTAGCTTAGCAAGAGTTAGCAAGTCAGTCTTTGTTGTTGTTCCTTTCCCGATTGCCCTTTTCCATTGTGTTTTATGGTGCTTTCCTGGCTGTTTTATGGCATGAAGTTAAGCTTTATATGTGCCTTTAAAAATTAATTCTTTTTTTTTATCTGCTTGTGATTAACCTGTGTTAGTATGCCCTTCATCCACTGACTGTGGTTCTGTCATAGGAGGCTAGCATATGTTTTAGTGCTCTATATGTTGTTAATTTCCCCCCTAAATTATTGTGTGGTTCACATTTGAAAGTGATGACTTTGGTTGAGCAGCTGGACACTCTTGGCAGCCTCAGAGAATACCGGATACTTCCATTCTCTGCAAACTTCCCAAGTTGTCTGGAGCAGGATGCCATAAGACCACTCCCAGAGGACCGTCCACCTCAGGATCTGTGTCTCTGTTTCTTTGTTCCATGTTGATTGTGGACCTAGTCCGTGTGAGGCATTATGGGGGTGGAGGGTACAATGAATGAAAAAATCACAGCTGTCCCAGCTGGGGGAGTTTGCAGATATTGGTGTGATTTTGGTCAGTGTACGTTTGTGTATGTAGAAGGATGTAGGTATAATAAAAACATTTGATTCCAGGTAGGGTTTATTTTGGCGGAATATGATAGTGGTTAACTTCATTAGATTCATTAGTTCACTGTACAGAATGGTTTACAAGGAATAATATGTAACAAATACTACCAACATGATCATTTTTTTTTCAATCTACTTTATCTGAATTCTTATTGATTCATACAGCATAGTTCCTAAAGAACTCAGATTACCATAGTTTAAAGATAAATTTTAATTCTCAATCCATTTTTCTAGTATTTAAAACTATATTCTGCTAGTGTAAATAGTAATAAATTCTTTGAACATATAATTTGTACTTTCAGATCCAAACTTTAAAATTTTTAAATGTCTTTTGTGGAACTACAGGATGTGAGAACTGGTGAGGCTCTCAGAGACCTTGACTTTTACTGATTAGGAAACTAAGGTGTACCAACAGGCCTAGCTTCTGTTCCTAGGATCACAACTGTTCTTACTAATTTATGTATTCAATATACTTAAATTCACGAATTAGCTCCAAGAATTTCAGTGCTTATGGTTATTTAAACATGGGTGGAATAGAAGTGCATTTTCACTACTTTTGAAGTAAATTAATAGCAATTAATCATGTAAGTCACATAAGTGACACTGTGTTTAGGCACCAAACTTTTGGCAGAAAGATTCCTTAAAATAGAAAAAAAAGATAAAATACCCCTTAAACAATTTGCCATTCCCGACACTATCCTCACTTTCAGATTAAGTGCCACCACTTTTAGATTCATTGCTGCTGCTTAACTGGCCCTAAAGGAGTGAAATAGACTCAGTGGTGCATAACGTTTATTAAACATTATTGTAGTGAAGAAAGTGACTGCATCAGTCTCCTGGAGCATATCAACGCTTCCCTTAAGCACAGCAGTTTTTACGGATTCTAATTGGATTTTCATTCATCTTCTCCCCCCCCCTTTTTTTTTTACCTTACTAATTACATTTACCCACCACAAAAGAGACCCCAAAGCAAGTCTCATCCTCAGGGTTGGCATTAGTTCACCACAAACTAAAATGTTAGGTGTTCACTAACATCTTTACGTTTTGAGTGACACAGTGCTACTCGGAAATTGTACACAGGAGTGCTAGAAGGACTCGTGTGATCCAAGGAGGAGCAGTTGGAATCAGGATCTTGGGCTTTCGTGCTGCTGCATGACTCTTTCATTGTGGTCTTTCATCTCTGCTAGTCCCTGGGAGGTTTTATTCTGCAGTGGAATGAAGGCTGGCAACAGCTTCTGATTGCATACTAGGGAAAAGAGCCATAGAGCACAGAGGAGTGGAACTAGGAAGGGAAGGAATGTTGGGTAGACAGAAGAACCACAAATGTCCAAGATATCTGGCCAGATTGGGCTTGTTCACTTAATTCCTTTGTGTTAAGAAATATTTTAAAATTATGTCATCTGGAAAATCAAGATAAAAATGTAGAAAATGCTTTGTATACCTGCTAGTTCAAAGTCTTTTTATTCAAAAGGATTCTGATCCTATTGAATAATCATTATCTTATTTTCTTTCAGACGCTTGAGCAATACTTGGAAAAATGCAACAGCCAAATTGATGATATCGTCACCTTGGTCCGTGGCAAACTGTCCAAGCAGAATCGGGTCACTCTGGGAGCCCTCGTGGTGCTGGATGTTCATGCTAGAGATGTTCTCGCATCACTTGTTAATAAAAAAGTTAGCGATGAGTCTGACTTTGAGTGGTTAAGTCAGCTTAGGTACTATTGGCAAGTAAGTGATACCACTGAATGTTATTACATAGTGATTTCAGCTCATAGCTTTTTAATTTGTGCTTGCTTGCTCACATGGGAAATAGTATCAGCAATATAGGATTTTTTGCTGATGGCTGACTATACCCAAACAAGCATTCTCCAGATTGAAGATTAAGGCAGCCAAAAGCTATATCTGTATCATCTATATCATCTGTATAAAAACTGTATCTATATCTAAATCCATCCAAATGTATAGCTACATAGAAATACACAAACACATATAGACACACACAAATTATGAGTAATTATAAAAAAGTACTCATTTTAAATGAGTCATATGCTTGCTGAATCTGCAAAATGTTGGAACTAGTCATTTAAAGTTGCATTTATAGATTACTGATACATCTATAGAATGTACCAGACTATTTCAGTCTGATTTAGTCATTAAAATTTTTTCTTGTTCATCAGTTGAAGGAACCAGAAACATAATTAGGAAGGAAGGTTTTTATCAGGGCATCTTGGTGGCTGGTGATAGCAGTCACCACTTGGAGGGAGGGAGAGCAGGCATAGTTAGTACCGTGGGAAAGGTTAGGCCTGTTAAGAGTGAAAGCGAGAGCTCGTGAATGGAAATACAGGTTCTCCATTTCTCACCATATTCACTTTTGTGAAATGTTTGGGATGTACAGAGTAAGAGGAGAGAAGGTACAAGAACCAGAGGCTTGGAAAAGTATATGAGAGGCAGTGTGTATAACGGTTAGGTGCTCAGACTATGGAATCATTGCTTCAAATGCCAGGTCCTTCCCTTACCAGATGTGTAACTTGGGCGAGTAACTTACTCTCTTTAAGCATTAGTTTCCTTATCTGTAAAATGGTGATAATGATAATACCCGCTCTTCAGTGAAAATTAATTGGACAGATGATTAAAAATATAGGAGAATAATGAACTATCAGAAAAAGAATTACAATCCCATCACAGTTGCATCAAAAATTAAGAAAAGAATCCCATTTACAGTTGCATCAAAAAGAATTAAATACCTAGGAATAAATTTAACCAAGGAGGTAAAAGACCTGTGTACTCAAAGCTATACGGCATTGATAAAAGAAACTGAAGAAGACAACAAATAAAAATATATTTTGTTGCTCAAAGATTAGAAGTAATATTGTTTAAATCTCTGTACCACCTAAAGCAATCTATGGATTCAATACAATCAGTAGAAAAATTCCAATGCTATTTTTTGCAAAAATAAGACAATCTTAAAATTGGTATAGAAGTTAAGAGACCCCAAATCTTGAGAAAGTGATTCTCAATGTAATCTTGAGAAAGAAGAACAAAGCCAGAGGCATCATGCATCCTAGTTTCAAACTATATTACAAAGCTATAGTAATCAATACAGTATGGTATTGGGGAAAAAACACTGATAAACAGAATAGAGATCCCAGAAACAAACCCATGCCTACATGGTCAATTAATTTATAACAAAGGAGCCAAGAATATATGAGAGGGAAAAGACAATCTCTTCAATAAATGGTGTCAGGAAAACTGGACAGCAACATGCCAAAGAAAGAAACTGGACCACTAACTTACACCATACACAAAAATTAACTCAAGTTAGATTAAAGACTTGAATGTAAAACCTGAAGCCATAAAATTTCTAGAAAAAAATAGGCAGTGATCTTCTTGGCATTGGTCTTGGTGATGATTTTTTAACTCTGACACCAAAAACAAAGGTAACGAAGCAAAAATAAACAAGTGAGACTACACAAGCTATAAAGCTTCTGCACAGCAAAGGAAGCTATCAAAAAAATGAAAAAGCAACCTACTGAATGGGAGAAAATATTTACAAATCATATATTTGATAAGTAATTAATATCCAAAATATATAAAGAATTCATATATCTCAATGGCAAAACAAACAATTTGGTTAAAAAATGGGCAGAGGATCTGAATAGACTTCTTCCAAAGAAGACATACAAATGCCCAATAGGTACATGAAAAGATGCTCAACATCACTAATCATCAGGGAAATGCAGATCAAAACCACAATGCGATTTCACCTCACACCTGTTAAAAAGGGTATTATTATCAAATAGACAAGAGATAACGAATGCTGGGGAGGATGTGGAGAAGAAGGAACCTTTGTGCACTGTTGGTGGGAATGTAAACTGGTGCAGCCTCTGTGGAAAGCAGTATGGAGGTTCCAAAAACTGAAAAAATAGAACTATGAATCTTTTTATTTCTGAATATCTCAAGAAAATAAAAATACTAACTCAAAAAGATATATATTTATTGCAACATTATTTACAGTAACTAAGATATGGAAATAACTTAAATGTCCATCAACAGATGAATGGATAAAGATGCAATTTTATATATATATATATGTATATAAACACACACACACATAGACACAAACATACACACGCATATATGAATACATATACACATACGTAGTTGCATTTATAGATTACTGATATATCTATACAATGTGCAAATCAGACTGTTTTAGTCTGATTTAGTCACTAAAAGTTTCTCTTGTTCACCAGTTGAAGGAATCAGAAACATAATCCGAAAGGAAGGTTTTTATCAGGACATCTGAGTGGCTGAATACATATATATATATATATATTCAACCACAAAAATGATGAAATCTTGCCATTTGTGACAATAAGGATGGACCCTAAGGACATTTTGCAAAGTGAAATAAGTCAGACATAGAAGGACAGACACTATATGGTCTCATTTATATGAGATCTAAAACAACCTAAACAAAATCCTGCTCATGGTACAGAAAACAGATCGGTAGGTGCCAAAGGCTGAGGCTGGAAGTGAGGTGGGAGAAATGGATAAAGGGAATAAAAAAATACAAACTTCCAGTTATAAAAAATCTGTGGGGATGTGATGTACATATTTGTAAGTTGCTAAGAGAGTCGATCTTAAAAGTTCTCATCTCAAGAAAAAATTCTGTAACTATGTATGGTGATATTAGACTTCTTGTGATTATTTCACAGTATACACAAATATAGTATCATTAGCTGAATGTCAGTTATACCTTAATAAAATTAAAAGTGTTAGCAAGTTTTAACAACAGAAAATGTAGGAGAGATAAGGAACAAATATATTTGCCAGAAATATTCTGTAGGAAAAATTGAAGCCAGTGACTTCAGTTTCTTAGCCAAGGAAATTAGATACCGAATTCTTCTAGTGAATTAAATGATGTCTTAAAAGTATATTTTAAAGATGTTTATAACAAGACTGTTATTTATAAAACAGCTTGAGATTTCATATTACTTAAAATTCTGTTATTTAAGCTAACTTTCTTTTATCTGATTTATCCTAGGGAAATCACTTAGAAACAAAGATGATTAATGCTGGTTTACGATATGGTTATGAATACCTGGGTAACTCCCCTAGACTGGTTATTACTCCACTCACGGACAGATGTTATAGGTAAACTCATCCCTAGACCACTTACTTCTTATGAAGTACCAAATTATTTTCCACTCAGTAAATGTACCTTATGTTATCTTTTCCTAGACCCTTAATTCTATTCTCCACTTGATCTCCAATTTCTCTTTCTCCTCTGGCTTCTTCCCCTCAGCTCTGGAGTCCTAAGTATTGTCAGGTATTGCGGTGTGTTTTTTTTTGTTTTTGGGTTTTTTTTTACATTGTTCATATATCCTGTCTTCTTGAAACGTACTGACTTTTGTTTTTGGGTTATTTGAGACATCCCTTTCCTTCCCCTGAAGCACAGGATTCTGGAATTCTGTGAATTTCTGGAATTCTGTGTTCATGTGATAATGTGATGTTTTGTTTCATGCTTCCTGGTTTCCTGAATGTTCTTATTCACTCTCAGGCTTTAACAGATCCCCAAATCTGTACCTCCAGCCAAGGGTAACATTGGTTAATAAAAGTATGTAGGTTTCAGGTGTACAATTTGATAATACATCATATACATAATGTTGATACATCATCTGTATTGTGTTCCCCACCCAAAGTCAAGTCTTCTTCCATCACAACTTATTCTCCTTTTACCCTCTTATACCTCCCCCATCCCCTGTTGTCTGTGTCCAAGAGTCTTTCTCTTTCTTTTTTTCTTTGCTTAATCCCTTCACCCTTCTCACCCAGTCCCCAACCCCCACCCCTGTGACAGCTGTCAGTCTGTTCTCTGAATCCATGAGTCAGTCCCCACTTTGTGAGCTTATTTTGTTCATTAGATTCCACATATAAGTGGAATCATATGGTACTTGTCTTTCTCTAGCTGGCTTATTTCACTTAGCATAATATTCTCCATGTCCATCCATACTGTTGCAAAAGGTAAGATTTCCTACTATTTATGGCTAAGTAGTATTCCATTGAGTAAATGTACCACAGCTTTCTTATACATTCATCTACTGATGGACAGCTTAGGCTGCTTCCAAATCTTGGCTATTGTAAATAATGCAGCAATGAACACAAGGGTGCGTATATTCTTTTTAAGAACTTTTTAATTGAATTTATTGGGGTGACAGTGGTTAATAAAAGTATATAGGTTTCAAGTGTACAATTCTATAATATGTCATCTGTATATTGTATTGCATGTTCACCACCCCAAGTTCAGTCTTCTATCACCATTTATCCCTCCCATACCCTCTTCCACTTCCCCCATCCCTGTTTCCCTCTGTTCATATAATCTTCTGAATTAATGTTTTGAGTTTCTTCAGATATATTCCCAGAAGTGGAATTGCTGGGCCATAGAGCAGTTCCATTTTTAACTTTTTGAGGAAACTCCCTACTCTTTCCCACAATGTTAATCATTGACTTTAAAATTTTGCCTCTTCTCCATTCTCTTTCTTCTTTCTTCTATGTCTCTTAACTTTTCTTATATTAGATCTCTGTATCTTCCTGGGTGATTTCTTCATATTTACCTTCTAGTGTATAATTCTCTGTTTCTTTATGGTTATTCCACTATTTAATCTATTGACTATATTTTTAGAAGTTCAATAATTATATTTTTATTGCATGTATTTCAAGTTGTCTCTTTTATGAAGTTGGCTTCCTTTTTTCTTACAATTCTCTGATGTCTCTTGCTGTTTATATAAAGTCTTATTGAGCAAAGCACCAGGATACCAAAGAGGGCAGAGTGCCACGGACATAGCAACACTCCCAGGCCTCTGCCCATGTGTCTTTGCCTCTACGGTCTGACTCTTCACTTTGACCTGTCTCTCCAGTTTTAATTGCCAGCTCATTTCAGCAGGGGCTGAGTCCCCATTCGTTCTTGCGTGTTCTCAGCTGAGGCGGTGTTTCACATCTCAGTCTCAGGAGCACTCCAGGGTTTCCTCTGGTCCAGAGTAAAATTTTAATGTTAATTTTTCAGTTTGGGTACATGTACTCATGGGTAAGAGAAATTTGGGCTTCATCTTCATGAATAATGTAGGCTTTTCATCAGGCCCTGCATGAAGGGCAAGCTCCTGTCTCTTCTGTAACTGCCTCTTTTTTTGTCTCTCTTCAGTAGGTTGCCGGAGTAAGTTTAGTTCCCATTTACACAATGCAGTCTTCTAGGTTGATATAGGTGGGTCCATTTCAGCTCCTCACCTTGCTCAGTTCTGAGGTTTGTTTTTTCTGTGTCTATGTGGGTGTGTGTACACTTGTGATCCGCAGATAGCAAAGAAATGTGCACCTCTATAGCTGTAGCACCTAATTGCTTTTCCAGCTTTTCATTCCCTTTTCATTGGCTGTTTTCTTCTCATTTTTTCAAATATGCCTCTGTATTGTTTTTTTTTTTTTTAAGTAGCATTTTCATATGTTTACAGTAGGGGGATTGGATGGCTCAAGGTAAGCTGAATTCTCCATATGGACCAGAAGTCAGCATTGAATTTCAAAAACAAATTTGTTTAGGTTCTGTCAGCTATTCAGAAGTGAAATATAGTAATAGGCACAAAGAATTTCAGAGGTTAGTGGGAAGGGAGAAATTGTTGAAGAGAAGGTGGGAAATTTGGTTCTGTTTAAACTTTCCCTTCTTCAGACTGTATATGAAAATATGACATTATTTTACAAAGATTGTTTATGTCTTGTCTTTCAGAACCTTATTTGGGGCTCTTCACCTTCACCTTGGGGGAGCACCCGAAGGCCCCGCTGGCACTGGGAAGACTGAAACTACCAAAGACTTGGCAAAAGCTGTAGCCAAGCAGTGTGTTGTGTTCAACTGCTCTGATGGCCTGGATTATCTGGCTTTAGGAAAATTCTTTAAGGTTAGAATTGACACCTCATTTTTTTACAATACGATAACTGCTGAGATAGAAAGGCTGTTTGTAATGAAACATAATTTAATGCAAGTAAAAGACCTTGTAGTTTAAGTAAAGTTAAAATTAAAGTACCATCTCTATATTCTCAAGAGAAGTGGGGTTATACTAAAGCTTATTTGAGAAGGAGCCCTACCTCCTTCTCTGGTCCTTCTATACCAGGTCAATATTACTGATAAGAATGAATGATGTCCCTTTAAGACATTAGGGTAGATACAAATGTTTTTTTTTTTAAAGATTTTATTTATTTATTTTCAGAGAGAGGAGAAGGGAGGGAGAAAGAGCAATGTATGGTTGCCTCTCACATGGCCCTCATTGGGGGCCTGGCCCACAACCCAGGCATGTGCCCCTAGTGAGAATCGAACCGGGACCCTCTGGTTCCCAGCCCGCGCTCAATCCACTGAGCTACACCAGCCGGGCGGCAGATACAAATTTGAGAACTACTACATCATGTGATGGTTGTGGGACTCTGAAGACTTTTTAAACTGTGGGCCTTGTTATTAACAAGTTATGATTCAGTAATTTCCCTTTTTTCTGGTTATATAACATGAGAATTTTATTTTATTTTAAAATTATTTTATTGTTGTTCAAGTACAGTTGTCTGCATTTACCCCCCCACCAGCCTCCCAACCCCCACCCCAGCCACCCCACCTCCCTCCCTTGCTTCCACCCCTCCTTGGTTTTGTCCAGTGTCCTTTATAGTTGTTTCTGAAATCCCTTCCCTCCTTTCCCCCTATTATCCCCTCCCAATTCCCCTCTGGTTGCTGTCAGATTGTTCTTCATTTGGATGTCTCTGGTTATATTTTGCTTGCTTATTTGTTTTGTTGATTAGGATCCACTTAAAGGTGAGATCATTTGGTGTTTGTCTTTCACCTTCTGGCTTTAAAGATTTATTTATTTTTAGAGAGAGGAGTAGGGAGGGAGAAAGAGCAATGTATGGTTGCCTCTCACATGACCCTCACTGGGGACCTGGCCTGCAACCCAGGCATGTGCCCCGACTGGGAATCGAACCGGGACCCTTTGGTTCCCAGCCCGTGCTCAATCCACTGAGCTACACCAGCCGGGTGAATGTACCGTAGTTTTTTGATCCATTCATTTACTGATGGGCACTTAGGTTGCTTCCAGCACTTGGCTATTGTAAATTGTGCTGCTATGGTTCTTATGGATTGGTGTTTCAAAGTTCTAAGGATATAATCCCAGTAGTGGAATTGCCAGGTCAAAGGGCAGTTCCATTTTTAGTTTTCTTAGGAAATTCCATACTGTTTTCCGCAGTGGCTGCATCAGTCTGCATTCCCACCAACAGTGCACTAGGGTTCCCTTTTCTCCACATCCTTTCTAACACTTGTTGCTTGTTGATGATGACCATTCTCATTGGTGTGAAATGGTATCTCATTGTGGTTTTAATTTGTATTTCTCTGATGGCTAGTGATATTGATCATCTTTTCATATGTCTCTGGGCCCTCTATATGTTCTCCTTGGAGAAGTGTCTGTTCAGGTCTTTTGACCATTTTTTAATTGGATTGCTTGTCTTCCTGGAGTGGAGTTGTGTGAGTTCTTCATATATTCAGTAATTCACTTTTCAAACTTAAAAATCCATGTTGTGTGTGTGTGTGTGTGTGTGTTTTCTGATTCTGGGTCAAAATCCCACTCTTTTGAGTTTGTAAGATTCAAAAGGAAGATTAAGATGTAAAACCTCTAAACCTATGAACAGCTTGTTAGTTGAGCACTTTGTTGCTACAGCCTATCCTTTTTTAACGTGTTAGGTGGTACATTTGGGCACAAAATTCTCCATTTGGGATTTTGGACTCTGTTTGTTTATTTCTATTTTTCTGTAGTTTTCAAAGTACATTTAAAAAATTCTGTAATCTTTACTCTTCCAAAATTTCTCCCGAGGAAGTTAATATTTATAAGAATAATGAAGCTAACCAAAAAGATTATACCAATCCTACCCCATACAGTAAACTGTTCCTGGCTGAAATATGGTGGGGACATTTTATAACAAACTTGGAATATAAAAAGTCTCTACATTCATGATGTTGAAACAATTAAAATTAGTTTTCAAAAAGTCAAAATTATAATGAACAAAATATCAAAAAATTAGAATGATCAAGTATCATTGTAACCATCCTCTGTAGTGATATGCAGAGGATGTGTTGCTGTGATGATTATTTAAGAAAGAAATAGCAAACATAAAAGGTTATGTGTGTGATTTGAGTAGTCACTATATTCCTAAGTGTTTAAAGCGATGTCTGGTATGTATTACTTAATTTTCCAATCTGTAAAATGAATTTTTAATTCTTTGATTTAGATTCATACACTGGATGGTCTTAATTTGCTAATCAATAGGTATTTATTGATTATATGGACACTTTGTGTTAGGATTGCATTATGCCGAATAATGGGGATATAAAATAAAAAAGACATGGATGTTACTATTAAGATTCTCACAATCTGTATAACTGAATGTATGACTTCATAAGCATTCTGTCATCTGTGATTTCTAAGCCTTTAATTGTAGCATGTATCAAAGTCACAGGTAGAATCTTCTTTAAATAAGGAAAATAAATATTTTTTGACATGTATAGAGTTCATGTTCATCTAGTGTGGTTCAATAGCTTGAACTATGTGCATATTGAAGTTCAGCCACTATTAGCTGTGTGGTCTTGTACTAATTACTTAACATCTTATATAGTCTTAGTTTCTTTACATAAAATATATGTACAAATTGCCATACATCATTCCTAGCACATACCAGGCACTCAGTGAAACACACACACACATATACAATCTATATAGAATGTACATTCAACACATATTTATTAAATACAATTTTTAAAAAGTAAATCTGAATTTGGACTCAGATACTCAGGCTTGATTTTCCTGTTTTTCTTTTCTTCTTCTTTTTTTTTTCGATATAACATAAATGCAACTTTATCATGTAACACAAATGCAATTTTATTTTGTTTTCTTGTTGTCTCTTTAAAAATGTGATGAACAGGGAATTTACTCATGTAAGCCCCAAACTTGCCCAGTTAAAATAAACAAGGAAAAAAAATCTGATGTCATTCAAAGTGGTGATTCTCATTTGGTAGCTCCATGGTTTCTGGGGCCGGACTGCAGAGAAAACCCACCCAGCCTCCTCTTCCTCTTTTTAATGTTCTTGTTGTATTTTTTCCATTGTCATATATCCCCCTTATACCTTCCTCCTCACCGCAACCTGTTGTCCAGACCACACTGTTGTCCACGTCCACGAGGTCTTTCTCCTGTTTGCTCAATCCCTCTACCCCAACCTCATCCCCTCCCCACAGCTGTCATCCTGCTCTCTCTCTCTGAGTCTGTCTCTGTTTTGTGTGTTAGTTCAGTTTATTCATTAGATTCTACATATGAGCAAAATCATATGGTATTTGTCTTTCTCTGACAGGTTTATTTCACTTAGGACAATGTTCTCCACATCCATCCAAGCTGTCACAAAGAGTAAAATTTTCTCTTTTACCTCCAAGTAGTACTCCATAGTGTATGTATTCCATCTGTATCTTCTTTAACTTCTTTCTTCAGTGTCTTACAGCTTTCTGAGCACAGATCTTTTACCTCCTTGGTTAGATTTATTCCTAAATATTTTATTCTTTTTGAAGCAATTATGAATGAGATTGTTTTCTTAATTTCCCTTTCTGCTAGTTCCTTACTGGCATTTAAAAATGCAACTGATTTATAGATATTAATTTTGTATCCTGCTACTTTGCTGAATTTATTTATGAGTTTAGTAGTTTCTTGGTAGACTCTTGGGGTTCTCTGTGTGCAGTATCATGTCATCTGCAAATAAAGACAGTTTTACTTTTTCCTTTTCAATTTGGATGCCTTTTATTTCTTCTCTTGTCTGATTGCTATGACTGGGACTTCAGTACTATGTTGAATAAGAGAGGTGAAAGTGAACATCCCTGTCTTCTTCTCAATCTTAATGGGGGAGTGCTTGTAGTTTTTGTCCATTGAGTATGATGCTGGCAGTGGGTTTGTTGTATATGGCCTTTATTATGGTTCAGTATGTTTTTTTTATTCCCCCCTTGCAGAGTTTTTATCATAAGTAGATGCTGGATTTATAAAGCTTTTTCTGCATCTTTTCATATAGTCATGTGGTTTTTATCCTTCATTTTGTTTATGTGGTGAATCACTTATTGCTTTACAAATGTTGTACCAACCTTTCATTCCTGGAATAAATCCCACTTGATCATTGTGTATGATCTTTTTGATGCACTGCTGTATTCGATTTGCTAACATTTTGTTGAAGATTTTAGTATCTACTATATTTTTCGGACTATAAGACACACTTTTTTCCCCCAAAAATCTGCAGCGGTGACCCTGCTCCACCACCGCCCCCCCCACAGCGAGCCAGGTAAGTTATATTCAGACTATAAGGTGCACCCCCATTTTTCTCCCAAATTTGGGGGGGGGAAAGTATGTCTTATAGTTTGAAAAATATGGTATGTTTACCAGGGATATTAGCCTATTAATTTTCTTTTCTTGTAGTGTCTTTATCTGGATTTGGAATTAGTATAATGCTGGCTTCATGAAATGAGTTTGGAAGCTTTCCATTCTCTTGAATTTTTTGAAATAATTTGAGAAGGAGAGGTGTTAGTTCTCCGAATGTTTGGTAAAATTCTTCTGTGAAGCCATCCAGTGCACGGTTTTAGACTGTTGGGACTTTTTTGAATAGTATTTCGATTTCAGTAGGTGTAATCTGTCTGTCTATTCAGATTCTCTGATTCTTCCTGATTTAGTCTTGGAAGATTGTATGTTTCTAGGAATTTATCCATTTTATCTAGGTTGTCCAATATGTTGGTATGTAGTTGTTCATAATATTTTTTTACAATCCTTAGTATTTCTTTGGTTTCAGTTGTTATTTTTCCTCTTTCATTTCTGATCTTATTTATTTGGGTCCTTTCTCTTTTTTTCTTGAATCTGGTTAAAGATTTATCAATTGTGTTTATCTTTGCAATAAGTTCTTGGATTCATTGATCTTTTCTATCTTTTTTTAGACTCTATTTCATTTATTTCTGCTCTTTATTATTTTCTTTCTTCTACTCATTTTGGGCTTTATTTGTTTACTTGAAGGAACAAATAAAAGTTCCTTCTTTTAAAGATCTTTTAAAAGTTCCTTTAAGTATACAGTTACATTGTTTACCTGAGCTTTTTTTTTTTCTTTTTTTTTCTTCTTTGAGATAGGCCTGTAATGCTATAAATTTCCCTCTTAGAATCGCTTCCCTGTGTCCCCAAATTTGGATTGTTGTGTTATCATTTTCATTTTTCCAGGTATCTGTTGATCTCTTCCTTTATCTCATTTTTGACCCATTCATTGTTCAACAACATGTTATTTAGCTTCCATGTCTTTGTATATTTTTCAGTGTTCTTGTGATTGATTTCTAGTTTCATAGTGTTGTGGACAGAGAAGAGGTTTGATATGATTTCAGTCTTCTTAAATTTACTGAAACTTGTTTTGTGTCCTAACATGTGGTCTATTCTAGAAAACATACCATGTTCAGTTGATAAGTACTATATTTTTCCCTGTATGATGCACACTTTTTTTGCCCAAATTTTTGAGGGAAAAATAAGGATGTGCACTGTACATGAGTATGATTATATTCCATGGATATAATAATGGTTATAATAACCCCATGTATAATGTGCTCAAAAACGTGGGTGAATTTTACATGGCAAAATATGGTATGTGTATTCTACTGTTTTGGGGCAAAATGCTGAGAAGATATCAGTTTAGTCCATTTGACTAGTATGTCATTTAAGTGCTGCCTCCTTATTGATTTTCTGTCTGGAAGATCTATCCTTTGAAGTCAATGTGGTATTAAAAATCATCAACTATGACTGTATTTCTTTTTTTTAAAATAATTACTTTATTGTTGTTCAATTACAGTTATTTGCATCCTCTCCCCTCCCCTCCTCCCTTCCCCTCCAACTCCACCTCCTCCGCAGCCTCCCTCCTCCCCCTTAGTTCTGTCCATGTGTCCTCTACAGTGTTTCCTGAAAACCCTTCTCCCCATTATCCCCTCCCCCATTCCCCCTGGCTATTGTTAGACTGTTCTTAATTTCAATGTCTCTGGTTATGTTTTGCATGCTTTCTGCTTTTGTTGATTATGATCCAGTTAAAGGTGAGATCATATGGTATTTGTCCCTCACTGCCTGGCTTACTTCACTTAGCATAATGCTCTCTAATTCCATCCATGCTGTTGCAAAGGGTATAAGCTCCTTCTTCCTTTCTGCTGCGTAGAATTCCATTGTGTAAATGTACCATAGTTTCTTGATCCATTCATTTGTAGATAGGCACTTAGGTTGTTTCCAGCACTTAGCTATTGTGAATTGTGCTGCTATGAACATTGGAATGCAAAGGTTCTTTTGAATTGGTTTTTCAGGATTCTTAGGGTATAATCCCAGTAGTGGAATTGCTGGGTCAAAAGGCAGTTCCATTTTCATTTTTCTGAGGAAGTTCCATACTGTTTTCCACAATGGCTGCACCAGTCTGCATTCCCACCAACAGTGCAGTAGGGTTCCCTTTTCTCCACATCCCCTCCAACAGTTAATCTGTTGCTTTGTTGATGATGGCTATTCTGACTGGTGTGAGGTGATATCTCATTGTGGTTTTAATTTGCATCTCTCTGATGGCTAATGATGTTGAGCATCTTTTCATATGATTCTGTGCCCTCTGTATGTCTTTTTTCGAGAAGTGTCTGTTCATGTCTTTTGCCCATTTTTTAATTGGGCTTTTTGTTTTCCTGGAGTGGAGTCATATGAGTTCTTTATATATTTTGGAGATCAGACCCTTGTCTGAGGTATCATTGGCAAATATGTTTTCCCATATGGTTGGTTCCCTTTTTATTTTAATACTATTTTCTTTAGCCCCACA
>PVJI01015590.1:0-21541 GCA_004026765.1 Micronycteris hirsuta
AGCAGACTTGCATATGTTTAGATGTAGAAGACTCTGTAGAGATAGTTTAAAGATCTAAGAATGATGAGGAAAGTCTGAGGGAACAAATTCCAAAGAAGATGAAAAGAAGTTGACAGAATGCAATATCTTTTCATACTTTCAAAATACTTATTTGAATCTGAGAATGATCGATACTTCTTTATGATGATGAAAAATCTGTGCAACTCTGACCAAAAGTCAGCAAGTTAATTGGGAAACTGTAGAGGCATTCCTCATTACAACTAGTGAAACCAAGATGACTACAGTCTTCAGTATTATTTAACATTGTATTAAATGAAATACTAGAAAATGCAATTAGAGATGCCAATGAAATAAGAGGCATGCAAATTAGAGGGAAAGAGGTAAAATGATCTTTCATTATAATATATTTTATTACATATTTGGAAAACATGAAAGAACCCATGGAAAGAATACTACAAATAATATTTACTTTACCAAGTATAAAACTAGCACAGAATCGATACATACAAATAAATAATAATATGAAAATATAATGAAAGAGAAAACTCTTGTTACACTTGCAAACAGAAAAGAAAATAAAATTCCCATGCATAAATGTAATAATAATGTACCAAAATGCATGAGGAAAATTATAAAACACACCTAAAAGATACTGAAGTTGACCTGAAAAAAAAATGGGAAGACGTGACACACTTCAAGATTGGAAGTCTCAAGATCCAAAGATGTCAAGTTTGCTTAAGTTTACTTATAAATTTATGATCAATCAATAAATATACCTTTAAGTTATTTTTCTAGAACTAGACAGATTAATTATAAAGGTTGGGGTTAAACATGAATAGCCAGGAAAACCCTTAAAGAGAAGAACAACATGTGGGAAGTTACCTTGAAGATATGAAAACATTATAAAGCTTCTATAATTCAAGCAGTGTGGCATTGGCTTATGAACAGACTGACAGACCAATAGAACACAACAGGAAACACAGAAACAGCCCAGTTGCCTATGAAACTTTGTATAGAATGAAGGCAATAGTTCAAGCCCTTCTGGAAAAGATGGACTTCTTTATAAATGGCAAAAGGACCACAGATTGCTCTTCGAAAAGTATATAATTTGATCCATTCTTCCCACCATACACTGGTATAATTTCTAAAATGACCAGATATTTAAATATAAAAAAATACCCATATAATCACATTATGATAAAAATTAATGACTTTCTTTATAACCTAAGAGGAGAGCAAATACTTCTAACTCTCATTAAAATACCAGATACAATAGAAGATTAATCAATTGAATTTTAAAAATTTAATTATAAGAACAATGAAAAGCCAAATCACAAATTAGAGGAAAATATGCATCTTCTATCTCAAATGGAAAGCTATTATATCCAATATACAGTCCTCCTAAAAACTGAGAAAATCAAAATCCAGCAGAAACATGAGGAAAAGGTATGAAGACACAGTCCATAAAAGAAGTAGTAATACCAACAGTCATTCAATACATGAAACCATCTCAAATGTTTCTTAAAATTAAAGAAATACAAATATAATAATACCTAAACACTGCTTCTCACCCATCAGGATGGAAATTTTTGAAATTCTGAGAATATACCATGCTGAAGAGACTGTAAGAAAGTAGTCACTCCCATTTATTACTGAGGGGGAAAATAAAGGTCAATTCCTCCCTTCCCAACACAAAATCGTCGTCAATACACTCCCAATCAAAATTGCAGCAGGTTCTCTTGGAGGAATTTAAAAACTGATTCTAGAATTCATATGGAAATTCACAGCTCCTAAAGTATCCAAAACAACTGTGAAAGAGGTGAATGAAATGCAGGACTTAATACTAACTGATTTCAAAAATTAGTATAAAGCTACAGCAATCAAAAACTGTATGGTTCTGGCATCAAGAGAGACAAATAGATGAAAACAAACACACACAGACAGAATCAACTGATTTTTAACTCAGGTAAAAGAACAATCACTGGACATTGATATGCAAACACACACATCCCAAAACTCCACTTTGATCCATATACAAAAATAAACTCATAAAATTTCTACATTGCTCTTCTGGCCTCAGCAAGAACAGTAAAGAATTTCTTCATTAGGACATAGCACTAACTATGAAAAGCAAAGTTTACACACCAAAATACACTTAAATTAAAAATATTGGCTATCAAAAGATATCATTTAGGATAAGTAAGGCAGAGTCTGGGGAAGGTACACAGGAAGAGGAAGATGACTGCATATGTATGCATATATGATCCACAGATACATGCATGTTATCTACACATGCACAAACACAAACATGCACACTTATACTGTAGTGCACACATGTGCATTTACATGTGCATTTTTAAATTCCTTCAAACAACAGGAAAACAACTAACTACCCTATTTTTTCATGAGGACATGACTTGAATAATGACTTCAAAGAAGATACCCAAACAGCCAGTAAATATGTGAAAAGGTGTCCAACATCATTACTTACCAGGAAAAGAAGTTAAACGAAAAGGCATTCCACTGTCCATACCAGAATAAAGGGTACATTTTGGGGTATGGGATAAAAGAGGGATAAAATAAAAATACCAAGGGTTAACAAGGATGTAGAGCAACTGGAATCCTCAAACATTGTTGATAGCAATGCAAATTGAATCAAACATTAGGAAACAGTTTGGCAATGATGTTTATAGAAGACACACATAAGCCTACTCTATTATCCACAGATCCACATATAAGCATAATCTAAAGGAAATGTTTGCTTATTCAATCCAAACACACATTCAAAATGTTTCTAAAGGCTTTATCAACAATAAGCAAAAACCTGGAACTATCTAACTTTATAAACAGGATAAATAAATGTATACTCACATGATGGAATACTACACAGCAATAAAACGTAATCTACCCATGGATACTACAATATAGATGTGCACCACAGGCTTTATGATGAAGAAAAGAAGCCAGATAAAATCGAGTACGTGTTTATATGAAGTTCAAATACAGACAACACTCTACAATAATAAAATTCCAAACAGTGCATAGCTGTGGGGGATGGGGCAGAGGGCAGGTTGTATTTATTGGAAAGATGCATGAGGAAACCTTCTAAAGTAGATGGAAATGTTGTACCTATTGATCTAGGTTTTGGTTACATATCCATGCGCAAAAGTTTAATGAGCTATAGAGTTAAGATGTGTGCACTTTTGCCATATGAAAGTTAGGACACAAAATGTTCAAAAGAAGGTTCCTGTATTCTTTCCTGACCTACATTGAACAGCATATTCAATACACCAACCCCAACTGCAAAGTTCTAGGTTCCCTAAATTCAGGGACCCACAGGGTCCAGCACAAAAAATACCCCTTTTATTACATGAAAATCTTTTATTACAAAATAATAAGCATGTAATTCTGTCACATAACAATATCACACTCAAGCACACCATATGACACTTTAGGTGAAATGTTCAAACTGCTGTCCCTCTCCTGTGAGAAATTCATGTACTCTACCGACCACACTCAATGGCGCTACTTCTACCGGACCCTGTATTTAACCTCATCTCAATCCTCCCTTCTTTATAAGCTTATTCTTTTCTTTTTGGACTGCATTGAACAGAAACAAAATGCAGAACTCCACAGTTGTCAAACGTCGCCTACTTCCTAACAGAAAGGACTTCCCTAAGGAAAAGCCTGCTAAGTCAGAATATTTCCCCCAGCACTTCATTAGTCATTGCTTCTCAAAGAAATTTTACCAATAATAGTGAGTTTAGACAAAAATGTTCTTTATATTTTTAATATAAAGCTATATTTCCCATTTCATCATATGGTGGATTTATGAACTTATCCTCAGATCACCATTTCTTACCCATAGGCCTCCATTCTTAGAATATCGAGGCTATCTGCAATGCCTGAAAATTCCATAGCAATTGCCTCTCCTAATAAGGAGCAGCTTGGTGCTGCCTGGTAAGTGAACATGGACCCAGGGCCAGCTGGTGCTCTGTTACATCCTCTAGACCGGTGTCATCCAATGGATGTAATGCAAGCCACCTATAAATTCTAAACTTTCTAGTAGGTACCTTAAAAATAAACAAGTAGATCCATTTTAATGATATATTTTATTTAACACAATATCTCGAAAATGTTATCATTTCAACATGTAATCAAGTAAAAAAGTATTCATGAGATTATTTTTCATATTCTTCAAAAATGGGTATGTATATCACACTTACTTTGCCCACTGACAGTATATCTCAATTTGGATGTCCACATTTCAGTTGCTCAATATCATACATGATGAGTGACTACCAGATCAGATAGCACAGCTCCCAGTGATCTTGGACCACAACCAAGATAACACTTGGAACGAGACTCCAAATTCTTTCTCAGCCTTGAAACAATATGACGCCTCTACTCAGCATCATACTGGCCTATAAAATTCCATTTCTCTCTCCTGGAAGCCCTAATTCACTAACTCACATTCCTGTTGCTCCACTCACCAAGTCGGTGGTCACCATATTGGCCTTCTGGGAACCCTAACACACTACCCATTCACACACTAAAAATTCATCAGACACTGATCTTGTCATTTTCCTAAGCCCAACTCAACAAAATTTTTCACTTCCTATTCTCTTGCAAAATGTAACATATTAAAATTATTTTGTGCAAGTAGCATGAAATTACTGTCAATACATTTGTAATTTAGATGCACTAGGTCAACTAACATGTGAAATGACATCTTCCAAGAAGGACATGAGGCAAGAAAACATGGCATAAGGGAAAACAAACTGAATTGAGATTTAAGCAGCGATATCAGTCCCGGCTCTGCCACCAGGTAGTTTTACATTTTCAGACTACATGAAATGATTCTGAAGCCCCATTCAATATTGGACACTGTATAATTGCAGAACATATTTTCATAAAATAAAGAAGAGTTGGGGGAGTGATGAGAGAGAATAAATCCATTTGGGAAAGAGAGTTAAAATTTCCTTCAAACATCGAATACAAAAACATGAAGTTTGAATTCTTTACTCATGATTATCATAGAATAATACAACACTTTAATTAAAACTTCTCATCCCTTTTCTCAAATTCCAATTTTTTTTCAAGACAAAGTTATTCTGCCCAAGGTTTTCTTCATGGCTAATATGACATCCTTGTTCCTCAGGCTGTAGATCAGTGGGTTCAGCATGGGCACCACAATGGTGTAGAACAGAGAAGACAGTTTCCCCTGGTCAAGGGGGATAATAGAAGGTGGTTTAAGGTACGCAAAAGTTCCTGACCCAAAGAGAAGACAAACTGCAATTATGTGAGTACTGCAGGTACTAAAGGCTTTGGACCTGCCCTCAGTAGAACTAATGCGAAAAATGCTGGAAAGAATGAAGCCATAAGAGAGAAAAATAGTCACAATAGGCACCGTAATGTCAATGCCCACAACAATAAAGACCACCAGAATATTCGTATAAGAGCTATTGCAGGAGAGCTCAAGGAGGGGAAGGATGTCACACATATAATGATTGACAAGGTTGTCTGCACAAAAGGTCAGAGACACTATATTACCTGTATGAGCTAAAGCCTCCAAAGCCCCCATCCCATAGACACCCAGCAAAAGAAATAAACACACCTGGGGAGACATGGTGACCGTGTACAGCAATGGCTTACAGATGGCCACATAGCGGTCATATGCCATTGCTGACAGGAGGAAGGTTTCAGAAACGACAAAGAAACAGAAGAAGAAGAGCTGAGTCATACACCCTGTGTAGGAGATGATGTTCTTCTTTGAGACAAAACTCATCAGCATTTTGGGGATAATGGTAGATGAATAAGTGAAGTCAATGAAGGACAAGTTGAAGAGGAAAAAGTACATGGGAGTATGCAGGTGAGAGTCCAGCCCAATCAGCACTACCAAGCCCAGGTTCCCCACCAAGGTGACCACGTAGAAGCCTAGAAATAGGAAGAAGAGGGGGAGCTGGAGTGCCGGCTGGTCCGTTAAGCCTGCCAGAATAAACTCTGTCACAGAGGAGGTGTTATCCTCAGCCATCCTCCTCTGGGAGGGTCTGGGAGGGAAAAAGAGAACTGCTCACAGAGAGAGAGGAAAACAACTTGTTCTTGAGAGCGGTGTTTGAACAGAGAGGTCTGGAACTCAGAGTTGAGATGGCATTTCCTTTTTTCCACATCTCTGTTTCTATGGTCCCCACGTGGTTTTAACCATCCTAGTAACTGCTGGGGGGGTGAAATTTGATGCCACAGTAAAGGCTCATCCAAAGGAGGAGAAATTCCCCAAAGTTCAGCTGGGAGGACCCTGCATCCTTGCAGTAACCCTCTTCTGGTACTGCCTGCCCTCTACAGCCCTAGACCAAGTTTTGTGTGACTTTGGCCTTTCTCTGGAGAGCTGTTGAGAAGCAGAAGCCTGTGGCCCAAGACCTTCCACCTCTGGTCAGTGTATTCAGAACAGGAAGACGAAGTCTTGTTGCCCTGAGTCTGTCGCAGGAATGCCTGTGGAAATATTATGTGAAAGTAATATTGGAGGAATAAGGTAAACTAATAAACTGAGCCTAAGAAACAAGAAACATTTGCTGAGCACTAACTACACTAACGGCACTGTTCTAAGTGCTCTGGGGCATTTTGATTAAACCCAATGAACAGATGAGGACACTGGGCACAAGTCCCAGTCCTTCTAAGTGGCAGCAGAAGGGCACTCAGGCTGTCTGCTTCCAGGGTTGGAGCTTTGAACCCTGATCACTCTGCTAGAGCACAGACAGGTCAGGCAGGCACTCACCCTCCTTCTGCCTGCAGGAACAGTGCTAGACTCTACTGGCTCCCACCCGTCTCTCTCATGGAGACTCAGATGGCCCTGGTGACAAGAAGGTGACAACTCAGAGCTCAGGCTGCTCTGCTTCTGCCTCTCTCCTTTAAAATTCGAAGCCTTTGGTTTGTCTTGGTTCTCCTGTTGAGCAGAAGAACGTGGACTCTGACCTACTTAGTCCCAAGCCTCTAGTCCAGCTTTCAAGGATGGGACAGCACTTTTATAATGTCTGTGGATAACCAGAGACTGAAGAGTGTAATTGTGGATTAGAGACCACAGTGACCTAGATACAGGGGCTCCCTCAGGATCCCTGCTCCCTAAGGAAGAAGAAATGTTTGTATATGCCCTTGAGAGTGCTTGATGGAACTTTTAATGGACTATCCTTTCAATCAGGTTACATCTTTTTAAGTGCAATTAAGAACAAAGCAATAAAGTAATTACTTATAAAAAAGAACAAAGCACTAGGGAAAGAAGAATTATTGTACTAGTACTGATCACTTAGTGTATACTCACCCCTGTATCTGTCCGAGCAGCCTCATCTGAAAGATCCAGAGCAACGCATAAATAATTGTACCATGTTTATTCCTCAGAACAACTCGTAGGTTAGACCTATTAGTCTCCCCTTCAAAAGTGAGGAGAACACATAGCTTGTAGATAGGTTCCAGAACTTTGAATGAAACCCCAGTCTGCCCAACTCCAAATACTTTTGTGTGAATCACTGATCCACACTGTCTCCCTCAGAGTGACTTTGAAAGTTTGGAGGCTGCACTTTTGCTGCCTACTAGCATCTCATGAGACTCTAGACAAAAACAAACACTTAAATAACTTCAGTGAAATGTGGAAAATGTCAGGGACAAGAAAGGTAAAATGTGAGGTATCTGGACTTCAAGAGAGGAGATTCATTATTTCAATCACATTCAATATATACTAAGAATTATTTGCACCTTCTCCAATTTTGAAAGAACTGCCTCTGGTTTATTTCTACTGCTTTACCATGCAGTTGGAACTTGGTTATTTAAAGCAAATACTTGTCAGATGGGTAATAACAACTTTTGTCAAGATCTAAATGTGCAGAAAAGACTCTACAGACAGTATGTCTGTTGATGGGAAGCTGATAAAAGACTTTGAGAAGTGGCCCTCCTTCAACAAATGACTATTGAACATTCACGTTGTCCCCAAAATCTTCTAAGCTCTAAGCTCCTAAGCCGTGAAAAAACAAAAATAATTTTGTATTTCTGTCTTCATGGAGCTTTCATTCACGTGGGAGAAAAATACATGAAAGTGCACTGAAGAGACGGAGAGCTAGGGAGAGGGACAGCACACAGGGCAGAGCGGCTGAAAGGGCAAGTGGTACAGATTTCAGTTTGAGTAGCGGAACCTGACAGTTGAGCCATAACGTGAGAGAGACCTGCAAAGCCTTTGCTTAATCACACCAGTTACTCTAATGAAACACTGGGTGCCATGGCTGAATGCAGCACCTCCCCGGGCATTATGGTTTTATCCCACACATTTACACAGTCCTCCAGCCCAAATTATTGCTGTGGGGAAGGAAATTCTGATTGAATAACAGCATAGAGGGCCAAGGGACCTTGCTGAGGTTTTAGATAACCACAAGTCACACCGTGTAGACGTTTCGCTGAGACTGATGTAAAGATTAACAAAATTTTATGTGGCAATTTGTATTCAATACCTTTTGCCAGGGGTGTTTACATAGTAAGGATGGCAAATTTTCTATTGAAAAGATAACTCTATTTGGGGAAGTTCAAGAGTTGGTTAGCTAATGAGTTATGTATGGTTTTGGTCAGAATTAAGGTCTGAAGTTCTTTGGGAGAAATTATGACATCAGAACACAAAGGCAGGGCCCATTGGCTTCCAGGCAAGTCCAGCTGAAACCGGTGCACACAGGCCTGTGTGTGTGGCTGAGGGTGCACAGGTACAGCAGTGAGCACTTCCCTCTCCCCGCTAAGGCTCAGCAGTAATGGTGCCTCATCTGCCTGTTTGCATTGAGAATTGTCCACTGCCCAGATGACACTAATGAACCCCAGTCCCTGACCTTGGTCCCACTGCACATGTTGAAGAAATAGAGAAAAACAACCCATTATCAAGAAACTAAAATAAGCACTACAAGTATGCTTAGGACCCAAGGTCAAGGAGACCTTGGGGACTGATTAAAATGTTCAGGTTCCTTCAGGAACCTCAGAGGGTTCTTGTAAGCATGATGCAATACCAGGAAAAATTCTTCTGAGATCTTTGCCTCTTCAGAGATGGTCTCCATGGGAGCTTCATTTCCAATGCATGAAGGTTTTATTTCAAGTTAACCAGGGCTTCTCAAAAGCTGTTTTGACTGTTGGCTTGCTCCTCTACAAGCACAGAAACAGACATCAATCTTCTTGATTAAGCTATTTTGTTGTAGGTCTTTTACCTCCTTAGTTAAATTTATTCCTAGGTGCTTTATTTTTCTTCTTGTTATAGTAAATGGGATTTTTCCCGTAGATTCTCTTTCTGATATTTTATTGTTGGTGTACAAAAATACCATCGATTTCTGAATATTGACTTTGTATCCCACTACTTTGCCAAATTCACTCATTAGGTCAGGTAGCATTTTGGTGGAGACTATATTGTTTTCTATTTACACTATCATGTCATCCACAATAATGACAGTTTTACTTCCTCCTTTCCAATTTGGATGCCTTTTAGCTCTTTTTCTTGTTTGATCACTGAGGCTAGAACTTCCAGTACTATGTTGAAAAAGAGTGGTGAGAGCGGACATCCTTGTCTTGTTACTGATCTTAAGTGCAAAGCTTTTAGTTTTTTCCCATTGAGTACAATGTTGGCTGTAGGTTTCTCATATATGGCTTTTATTATGTTGAGGTATGCTCCCTCTATTCCCATTTGGCTGAGTGTTTTTATCATAGATGGGTGCTGGATTTTATCAAAAGCTTTTTCAGCATCTATTGATCTGATCATGTGATTTTTGTCCTTCATTTTGTTTATGTGGAGTTTTATGTTTATTGATTTGTGAATATTGTACCATCCTTGCCTCACTGGGTTGAATCCCAGTTGATCATGGTGTATGAACTTTTTAATGTATTTCTGAATCCGGATATGCAGTGTATTGTTGAGGATTTAAGCATCTATGTTCATCAGCGATATTGGCCTGTAGTTTTGTTTCTTTGTTGAGTCTTTATCCGGTTTTAGAATTAGAATGATACTGGCCTTGTAAAAAGAGTTTGGGAGTTTTCCCCCATCTTGAATTTTTTGGAATAGTTTGAGAAGATGGAAGTTAGTTCTTCTTTAAATATTTGGTAAAATTCACCTATGAAGCCATCCAGTCCAGGGCTCTGTGTGCTGGGAGTTTCCTGATTACTGCTTCAATTTCACTAGTGGTTATCATCTGTTCAGGCTTTCTGCTTCTTCTTGATTCAGTTTTGGAAGATTGTAAGTTTCAAGAAATGTCTCCATTTCGCCCAGGTTGTCCAGTTTCTTGGCATATAGTTATTCATAGTAATTTCTTACAATCCTTTGTGTTTCTGCGGTATTGATTGTAACTTCTCCACTTTCATTTCTGATTTTATTTATTTGGATCCTCTCTCTTTTTTCTTGATGAATCTGGTTAAAAGCTTGTCAATTTTATTCATCTTTTCAAAGAACCAGCTCCTGGATTTACTGATGCTTTGAATTGTTCCTTTAGTACGTCTATCATTTAATTCTGCCCTGATCTTGGTTATTTCCTTCTTTCTCTTTGCTCTGGCCTTTGTTTTTGTTGTTCCTATAGTTCTGGAAGATATAGGGTTAGGTTGTTTATTTGAGATTTTTTTTATAATTAATAATTACTTTATTGTTGTTCAATTACAGTTATTTGCATCCTCTGCCCTCCCCTCCTCCCTTCCCCTTCAGCCTCACCTCCCCTCCAAGCCTCCCTCCTCCCCCTTAGTTCTGTCCAGGTGTCCTCTACAGTGATTCCTGAAAACCCTTCTCCCCATTGTCCCCTCCCCGCTCCCCCTGGCTATTGTTAGACTGTTCTTAATTTCAATGCCTCTGGTTATGTTTTGCTTGCTTTCTGCTTTTGTTAATTATGATCCACTTAAAGGTGAGATCATATGGTATTTGTCCCTCACTGCCTGGCTTACTTCACTTAGCATAATGCTCTCCAGTTCCATCCATGCTATTGCAAAGGGTATAAGCTCCTTCTTCCTTTCTGCTGCGTAGAATTCCATTGTGTAAATGTACCATAGTTTCTTTTTTTTTAATAATTACTTTATTGTTGTTCAATTACAGTTATTTGCAACGTCTCCCCGCCCCTCCTCCCTTCCTCCCCAACTCTACTTCCCTCCCCAGCCTCCCTCCTCCCCCTTAGTTCTGTCCATGTGTTCTCTACAGTGATTCCTGAAAACCCTTCTCCCAATTGTCCCCTCCCCACTCCCCCCTGGCTATTGTTAGACTGTTCTTAATTTCAATGTCTCTGGTTATGTTTTGCTTGCTTTCTGCTTTTGTTGATTATGATCCAGTTAAAGGTGAGATCATATGGTAAATTAAAACCACAATGAGATATCACCTCACACCAGTCAGAATGGCCATCATCAACAAAGCAACAGATAACTGTTGGAGGGGATGTGGAGAAAAGGGAACCCTACTGCACTGTTGGTGGGAATGCAGACTGGTGCAGCCATTCTGGAAAACAGTATGGAACGTGCTTAGAAAAATGAAAATGGAACTGCCTTTTGACCCAGCAATTCCACTACTGGGATTATACCCTAAGAATCCTGTACCATAGTTTCTTGATCCATTCATTTGTAGATGGGCACTTAGGTTGTTTCCAGCACTTAGCAATTGTGAATTGTGCTGCTATGAACATAGGAGTGCAAAGGTTCTTTTAAATTGGTTTTTCAGGATTCTTAGGGTATAATCCCTAAGTTCTGAGCTCCCTCCCATCACATCCCCAGTCTCCCCCTGCACACGCCTCATTAATGAGAGGGCAGTATAAAGCCACGAGGCTCCACCTACTTCTAGAAAGCAGCCTGGCTTGATCAGCAGTTGAGTTCTATCCACAATAAACCCTGCCTATAATGTCCTGGCCCATATCCTTGTACATTATTTAGAGAGTCTACTTTTGCTCCTTGCACAGATACTCCCAAGGCTGGAACTGTAGACACCCTCTCAGAGCCAGTCGCCTGATGCTATTGTGTCCTCACTCTGGCCATCCTGACTGATCTGCATGTGCACATTCAGCAATATCATGTCACTTGCACACACGCCTGCATAGCACATGCTCACAGGTGCCATACTGCTTCGCCACAGGGGCCCACTTTCAAGGATTATGCTTGTGTGTCCCTTGGATCTGATGGTCAAGTTCATAGTTGCAGACTTCCCCTTGTTGCTGATGTCCTTGCAATTTTCCCAAGAGTTCTGCCCTATGGAGTTGCTGCCATGGTCTACTTTCAAATTGTGACCCACAGTGTTAAAAACCCTTGTCTGAAACTGTACTTTGGAGATCAACTAAAAGGGGAGAAAACTTGAGAAAGATCATCTGAATTTAACATTTCCATAATATTTCAATCAAAAAAATGAAATTGAAAGAGCCCTGGCTGGTGTGGCTCAGTAATTGAGTGTGGGCCTGGGAACCAAAGGGTCTCTGCCTTGAATCCCAGTCAGGACCCATACCTCGGTTGAGGGCCAAGTCCCCCGTTGGTGGCGCACATGAGGCAACCACTCGTTGATGTTTCTCTTTACTTCTCCCTCCCTTCCTTCTCTCCCTAAAAAGAAATAATCTTTAAAAAAATCCAGAAACTTCCTCCGCCCCGAGCAGTATGTCAGAGGTACCCACAACAAAAACAGAACAGTGTGGTACAGCAACTGCCTCATAACATTCTTTGTTTCCCCCAAGTCTCCTTTCATGTTACAAATTTTTAAAAACTGCTTAGTGATCCTTGGCTCTTTTCTTGAAATTGAAGGTATCCTAAGCTGATAGAACACAGATGTGCTTGAGCCAGACTGGTCAACAAGAGCACTTCACTCTTCCCGTGTTTGTGTGGTTTGTATTACTAGGCAGCTCCTATCCTTCAGATCCAGTTCTCTCCTTTTGGGCTAATTTGTTTTACCAGAAGGCAATGCTTCAGTCTCTTAAGAGGTCATGTAAGGGTGGCCATAATAATCTTAAGGAAGTCCTTTTTAAAATAATTTTTGTGTGTTTTTAAATATTTATTTGGTAGTTCTTTTTTAAATTCTTTTTTTAATTGTCATTCAAGTACAGTTGCCTCCATTATCCCCCCACTACTCCCCCCCAACCCAGCCATACCCACTTCTCATCCTTGATCCTACTCCTCTTTGGTTTTGTCCATGTGTCCTTTATAGATATTCCTGAAAGACCTTCCCCCTGCCCCCCCATTATCCCTTCCCACATCCTCTAGTTACCCTCAGTTTGTTCTTAATTTCAATGTCTCTGGTTATATTTTGCTTGCTTGTTTGTTTTGTTGATTAGGTTCCACTTATAGGTGAGATCATATGGTATTTGTCATCACTGCCTGGCTTATTTCATTTAGCATAGTACTCTCCAGATCCATCCATGCTGTCACAAAGAAAGGAGCTCCTTCTTTCTTTCTGCTGCGTAGTATTCCATTGTGTACATGTACTATAGTTTTTAGATCCACTCACTTACTGATGAACACTTAAGTTGCTTCCAGCACTTGGCAATTGTAATAGGTTCTCTGAAATATATAAAGAACTTACACCACTCCACTCCAGGAAGACAAACAACCCAATTAAAAAATGGGCAAAGGACCTGAACAGACACTTCTCCAGGGAGGACATACAGAGGGCCCAGAGACATATGAAAGAATGCTCAGCATCACTAGCTATCAGAGAGATGCAAATTACAACCACAATGAGATACCACTTCACACCAGTCAGAATGGCCATCATAACCAAATCAAAACAAGAAGCACTTGTGAGGCTGTGGAAGAAAGGGAACCCTAGTACACTGTTTGGTGGGAATGCAGATTTCTGCAGCCACTGTGGAAAGCAATATGGAATTTCCTCAGAAAACTAAAAATGGAACTGCCTTTTGACCTAGCAATTTTGACAATACCCTAAGAATCCTGAAACATCAATTTAAAATTATGTCTTTTCAGTTTAGTTTGTTTAGTTTAGCTTACTTTAGTTTTAGTTTTAGTTTATGTATGTGCAGGGGAGGGCTCATAGGCTTCCCTCCTCCCCAGCTAGCTCTTCCTTGCTTGCCAACTCTGGGATCCTGGGAGCCGTGCTGAGCCTCATTGTTTTATTTAAACCGCCTAGAACTAGCAGGAAATTCAATATTGTAGTCAGGTCCAGCCTTTTCTCTCAACATCGCAAACAAATTGTTGGTTCAAAATCCCTTATGATCTCATGGAACCAGCACTGTGCGTTGGTCCGTCACTGATGGTTGTCACACGGCACATTGATACACACTTTCTCAGCCTCCTTTGGTCTCACTTCTGCATTCTTACTGGGCTTACCTGGAATGCTTCCTAACAAATTGCTTTCACATAAACCTTCATTTTGGGGTCTTTGGGGAGCCCAATCCAAGACTGGTGGGAAGGAAACCAAATGAAGAGTATAGAAGACTTCACATGAAAGAAAGGGGGAGAAAAAAACAATCAGGGGAAAAATAAAACCTATCACTTTTTAGAAGGAAAACATTTAGAATTCAGAATGTTTAGTAAACAAAGTCAAAAATAAAATGATATATCAGTACTTCTCGAATTCAAAAGAAAAATCTCAGTGTTCGCTTCAGGTAATGAGGTACTGAGAGGATAGTTCAGCATGGCTGCTGCTTTGCTGTAAAACATGCTGGTTCTCAGTGGTCACTCCCCAGGCAGCAGATGTGGCATCACTGGGGAACTTTTTCGGAATGAAAAGTCTCAAATCCTACCCAAGACCTACTGCATCACAAACTCTGTGGATGGGGCCTAGAACATGTGTTTTAGCAAATCCTCTGTGTGATTCAGATTCATTTGAGAACCACCGATGGACTTCCTGGTCCCAGGACATGAACTAAAGTAAAGTGTTTTCCTGACCCAAAAGGAAGAAAGAACAGCTTTTGCATCTGCCTTAGGAGGGAGGAAAATAAGAATGAGTATGTACCAGGGGAAGATGGTCAGTTGTAATGCTTATTACCACAAATCCAACCGCTTCTGAATAAGTGCTGAAAAAAGAGAGTTTGATGAGAGCAGGTGTGTTGCACGTGCCATGGTTGTTGGTGTTGTGGTTACAGGAAGACACACTGACCATTGCCACTGGGTGGGTCATGACACCACCGATATCTGTTCCTACACAAACGAAGTGTTGGCAGAGAATGGACCTGAGAGACAGAGCCCATAGAGATGTCAGGCCACGAGTATTAAAACAGTGATCACTAACAACAAAGGAACAGGGGAAAAGTGTCTTGCACTTGAAATTAGTGATGCTGTTCCTATCTGATGTACAGTTCATTATCATTTTAAGTGAAATGATAAAAACACAGAAGAATTCTTTATTATTCACTTTCTTTTTAAAAATGTTATTTACTTCCTTTTGTTTTACAATTACAGTTGATGTACAATATCATGTTAGTTTCAGGTATGCAACCCCAGAATTAGACATTTATACAACTTACGAAGTGATCACCTCAAGAATTCTGGTACCCGTCAGAAACCACACGTAGTTATCACAGAATTATTGACTGTGTTCCCTGTGCTGTACTTACGTCCCTGTGCCTATTCTGCAACTGTCAATTTTACTTCTTAGTCCCTAATTCCCTTCACCTTTCTCACTCTTCCCCCCAAATGGTCTAATCTCACAGCCATCAAACTGTTCTCTGCAGTTATGAGTCTCTTTCTTTTCTGCTTGTTGTTTATTATGTTTTTTAGATTCTCAAAAAAAGTGAAATCATCTGGCACTTGTCTTTCTCTGTCTGACCTATTTCACTCAGGATAATACCCTCCAGGACCATGCACATTGTTGCAGGGAAAGATTTCATTCTTTTTAAGGCTGAGTCATATTCCGTTGTATGTGTGCACCACTTCTTCCTCCACTCATCTACTGATGGGCACTAAGGTGGCTTCCATATCTTAGCTATTGTAAATAATGCTGCAATGAACATACAGGTTTCTTTGGATAAACACTCAGAAGTGGAGTTGCTGGGTCCTTCTTTGTCTCTTGTTATAGCCTTTGTTTTAAAATCTATTCTTTTCTGGATTAAGTACTGCTACCGCAGCTTTTTAGTTTTTCCTTTGTTTCCATTTTCATGTAATGCATTTTTTCATCCCTTTACTTTCAGTCTGTGTGAGTCTTTTGATGTGAAGACGGCATACAGAAGGGTCTTGTTTGCTATCCTTAAGCCACTGTATGTCTTTTGATGGCAGCATTTAATCCATTTGCACTTAAGTAAGTGTGGATAAATATGTATTCATTGTCATTTTATTATTCATATTTCTAATCTTTGTCATTCTTTTAAAAGACCTTTTCACATTTCTTTTTCTTCTTTTTTCTTTATTTCTTAATTGAATTTATTGGGGTAACATAGGTTAATAAAATTACGTAGGTTTCATGGTTACATTTCTATAATACATCATCTGTATGTTGTATTGTGTGTTCACAACCCCAAGTCAAGTCTCCTTCCATCAGCACTTATCCCGTCTCTCACTTCCCCCACTTCACTCTGGTAACAACCCTACTGTTGTCTGCCTATGAGGTTTTTTTTATTTTTTGCTCAATCCCTTCACCTTTTCTCCCAACACCCTCTCTCCTCTCCTCTCACAGCTGTCAGTCTGTTGTCTATATCCACGAGACCATTTCTATTTTGTTTGCTAGATTTTTCTGTTGATTAGAATCCACATGTAAGTGAAATAATATGGTATTTGTCTTTCTCTGACTGGCTTATTTCATTTACCATAATATCTCCAGGTCCATCCATGCTGTCCCAAAAGGTAAGATTTCTTTCTTTTATACAGCCAAGTAGTATTCCATCACATGAATGTATCACGACTTTTTATCCACTGATCCACTCATGAACACTTGGGCTGACTCCATGTCTTGGCAATTGTAAATCATGCTGCAATGAACACTGGGGAGCATCAATTCTTTGAATTAGTGTTTTGGGTTTCTTCGGATATATCGCCAGATTTGTAATTCCTGGGTTATGAGGCAGTTCCACTTTTTACTTTTTTGAGGCAACTCCATACTGCTTTCAGCACTGGCAAGGCAGAAGTTTACTATATAAATGATTTCACACTGTTATTCACTCATTATTCCATAATTGCTACATTTTAAAAAAATAGAAATTAAATTATCCCCAGGAACTGTGAAAAGTCTCCTTTAAAACATGGTGTTAGTTGAATGATGCAATTTTTCCTAAAACTTACTTTCTTAAATAATGCTATGTATTTTCTCATAAAATGACATGATATATAGTGGGCTTTTTAATGCTATGTTCCTAGCATGGGTGTCTTACCTGTTTCGGTTTGATTTTTTATTGTGGTAAGATGAGATGTATCCTCTCAACAGTTTTTAAGTGGACAATACAGTATTGTTAACTAGAGGCTCTGCACCGTACAGCAGATCTCTAGAATTTATTCATCTTGCATAAGTGAAGCTTCATACCCATTGAAAAGTTGGAGAGGGTATAGCACCTTCAGATTCAGGTCAGACAGGGTGATAAAATGATTCCTTCCACCTGGTGGTCAGATGCCTAGATTTTAGGACAGAAATCAAGTCACATAAATATAAGTATGTGGTTACATCTTGAGTGTTCCCCACTGGGTACCTGGCTCACAACCCAGGTATGTGCCCAGGCTAGGAATCGAACCAGCAACGCTTTGGTTCATAATCTGGTGCTCGATCCAGCAAGCCAGACCAGCCAGAAAATGACAAGAAACTCACAACTATCAACAACTGAACATTAAAAAAAAAATAAAACAAAAACTAAGCAAAGAACTAGAACAGGAACAGAATCAGAGAAAGGGACATCACATGGAGGATTTTCAGGGGGGTGGGGAGAAGGAGAATAAGGTGGGAAAGGTACAGGGAATAGGAAGCAAAATTGGTAGGCATAAAATAGACAGGCAGAGGTTAAGAATGGTATCAGAAACCGAGAAGTCAAAGAACTTACATATAAAACCCATAGACATGAACTAAGCAGCAGGAGGCTAGAGGATTTCGGGTGGCATGATGGAGGGGCCATAACGAGGGAAAGATTGGGAAAACTTTAATAGCATAATCAAGAAAATATATTTTTTAAAAAAAGAAAGAAAAAGTCACATAAATAGGAGCTGAACCTCAAGTTCAGGGATGCCCTGAAAATCAGGTGTGAAGTCTCATCAGCACGGATTGGTCACATTTTGAAATATAAGTGCATCTGAAAAGGAGTGTTACACACCAACACTGGAGCAAAAAGGGAGGCATGGGCAAAAACTGCATACATGACATGCAAAAATAGCCATGAGACTATGAATGTGAAGAAGAAAGAAGCACTGCTCACTCTTCCTAATTTTGGACAGAAAAGGGGAATGTAAGAGCAAAGGGAATTTTTAAGGGTAAAAGCAGACTTGCATATGTTTAGATGTAGAAGACTCTGTGGAGATAGTTTAAAGCTCTAAGCACGATGACGAAAGAGTGAGGGAACAAATTCCAAAGAAGATAAAAAGAAGTTGACAGAATTCAACATCTCTTCATGCTTTCAAAATACTTATGGGAATGATCAATACTTCTTTAAGATGATGAAAAATAAGAGACTAGGGAAGATGGCAGCGAGATAGGGGGAAGAGAGTTTACTTCCTACTGCCCACTGGTTGATTTTCTGAGGAACGGGGCGAAAACCCAGCAGTATTCCAGCACATGTGATGACTGATGACCAAGATTACAGGGGAATTTGAACATTCATACGGTAAGCAGAGTGCTTCAGAAGGAAAAGGTCCCCCTCGGGACCAGCCCAGGGAGAAGGGTGGGGCTTCAGTCCCAGACCCGGCAGCTGCCGGGATCGGATGCAAGATTCTTGGGAAGGGAGCCAGATTGGGATTTGTGAGTGGTCAGATGCTTGTTTGGTCTGGTGGACGTAAATAGGAAGAATTTTTCGGAGAGGAAAAATAGGAAAAAAGGAGGTGCTCCGTGGCTATTTGGAGAGGCCCTGGCCCCAACAGTCCCGAGGATCAGTGCGCACATGGGACCAGAGGCCCAGGGAAGTCTGCCTATAGTACCAGAGTGAGAACACGGTGGGCTCTTGGCCCGTGGCAGCTTGCGCTTCCATCAAGGGGAATTGGAGACTGTTTGAACTCGGGGACTGAGGCCTTTCCCAGCTCATTCCAGAAGAATTGGGAACAGCTTGCAATCAGCGTCTCTAGGGCCGAGTGCGATCTGCGAAACCAAACAAGGGAAGCTAAGGGCCGTGCGCACCCGGCGACCCGTGGTCTAATCGTGCACAGTTAAAAAGACCAGGGACAGTGCACAACTGGGCTCCTCAGCCAGAACTCTTTGGCTCACATTCCAGGGACAGACAAGAGAGCGAACACAGGCGCACAGCTCAAAAATACCAGGGAGAGTGCGCAACCGGGGCCCCTTGGTTGGGGCTTGCTGGTGCACAACCCAGGGACAGAGTTAATAGCAAGCACAGGTGTGCGGAGTTCACGCCGACAGCTGGGTACAAAGCCCTTGCCATCCAGCCCAGGTGCACGTAGCCTGGCAGGACCAATCAGCTTTGTGGGAATAAGGCAGAAGTACCCCGTTGAAGGGAGTGGCAGACCGGAGCTGCAGACTGCACAAACTCTTGACTCAGAGCGGGGGCCAAACTATCCAGAAAGGGCGTGGAAACAACCTATTAGTTAGACCAGTGGAGAGAAAATAGGCAGTGGGAGAGCTGCCCCTATCAGGTGCACATCAAAAGACCATTTGGACCCAGAAGCACACTGAGGAACTGGGCTGGGGTCTGGACAACAGCGAAGAGTACACCTCAGGAAGGAAGAAAAGCAAAACTAATATCTTCCAAGCTGGACGCAGCCTGGCAGGACAGCTTTAAAATCAGAAAGCTGAAGGTTTTGTTTGTGGTTTCTTTTTGTTTTGCTTTTTTTTGTTTTTTTAACCCTTCTTCCTCTCTGTCCTTCACTATTTTTTTTTAAGATTTTATTTATTTATTTTCAGAGAGAGAAGGGAGGGAGAAAGAGCAATGTATGGTTGCCTCTCACATGGCCCTCACCGGGGACCTGGCCCGAAACCCAGGCATGTGCCCCGACTGGGAATCGAACCGGGGCCCTCCGGTTCCCAGCCCGCGCTCAATCCACTGAGCTATGCCAGCTGAGCCTGTCCTTCACTATTTTTTAATTCCTTCTTCCTCCCTCTCCTTTAGTACTCTTAGTCCCCTCCTCCTCATCTCTCTCTCTCTCTCTCTCTTTTTTACTTTTTTGTTTTGTTTTGTTTTGTCATTTTTTAATTTATAAAAGATTTTAAAAAATTATTCTTTTAATTCGTCCTGCCATTCCTTTCTTCTTTATACTTTATTCCTCCTTCCTCCCTTCCTTTCCTTACAGTATTCTTTCTCCCTTCCTTCACTCCTTTTTTTTTTCTTCTTTCTTTCCCCCTCACCCCCCTCTCTTTTTTACCTACAGGTGAGACATAAAAACCTGGAGCTGTGAAAAGACCAGAGTCAGTCCCGGACAGTGGCCAGTCCAAAAAACAGAGACAGTGAGACAAAATTAACTTTGCTAGTCCAGAGAACTTGACAGATTAATTTAAGAAACAGAGGATAGCAAGAAGAGTCTCACAAACAATGGGAAGACAAAGAAACAACCCCCAAATGAAAGGAAAGGAAGAAACCCCAGAAAGAATGATAAATGAAACAGAGGCAAGCCAACTATCAGATATCGAGTTCAGAGCATTGATTATCAGGAAGCTCAAGAAGCTCGATGAGCTCACAGAGAATTTCCAGAAACTACAAGGAAACTACAATGAACTCACTGCAAACTATGTCAGCATGAAAAAGGAAATAGAAACTATCCAAAAGGACCAAGCGGAAATGAAGAATACAATATCTGAACTAAAGAACACAATAGAAGGAATCAAAAGCAGGCTCGATGAAACAGAGGATCGGATCAGCGAGCTGGAAGACAAAGTAGAAAAAAAAACACCCAAAAAGAGCAGGAACAGGAAAAGAGAATCAGAAAGAATGAAGAGGTATTAAGGGAAATGCAGGACAACATGAAACGTAATAATATTCGTATAATAGGGATACCAGAAGGGAAAGAAGGGCAAGGAATAGAAAGCATATTTGAAAAAGTAATGATGGAAAACTTCCCGAATATGATGAGAGAAAAATTCACACAAGTCCAAGAAACACAGAGAGTCCCAATCAAAAGGAACCCAAACAGGCCCACTTCAAGACACATCATAATTAAAATGGCAAAATTCCAAGACAAAGAGAGAATCTTAAAGGCAGCGAGACAGAGACAAGAAGTAACATACAAGGGAGCCCCGCTAAGGTTAGCAGCTGACTTCTCAATGGAAACACTCCAAGCCAGAAGAGAATGGCAAGAAATATTCCAAGTAATGAGAACCAGAGGCCTGCAACCAAGACTACTCTACCCAGCAACAGGTTCTCAATCAAGATAGATGGCCAAATAAGGAGCTTCCTAGACAAAAGAAGTCTAAAAGAATACACCTCCACCAAACCAGCTCTGCAAGATATGCTAAAGGGACTGCCTTAAGGAAAGGTACGGAAAGAGAGAGAGTGAAGAACACAGGTAT
>PVJI01015590.1:21641-40793 GCA_004026765.1 Micronycteris hirsuta
TAACCTTAAATGTAAATGGATTAAATGCTCCAATTAAAAGACATAGAATAGCAGAATGGATAAGAAAGCACGACCCACACATATGCTGCTTACAAGAGACCCACCTCAGGACAAAAGACTTACACAGACTGAAAGTGAAGGGCTGGAAACAAGTTTTCCAAGCAAACGGACAAGAAAAAAGAGTTGGGGTAGCAATACTTACATCAGACAAAATAGACTTCAAAAAAAGGGCCATAAAGAGAGATCCAGAAGGACACTTCATAATACTCAAGGGAAGAATCCACCAAAGAGACATAAATATTGTAAATATATACACACCCAACACAGGAGCACCCAAATACATACAAAAAAATCTTGGAGGACTTCAAGAAAGACATTGATAGCAACACAATTATAGTAGGGGACTTCAACACCCCACTGTCAAAAATGGACAGATCCCCAAACAAAATATCAGCAAAGACATTCTGGCATTGAACAATGCCCTAGAAGAAATGGACTTAACTGATATATATAGGGCCCTTCACCCCAAAGAAGCTAAATACGCATTCTTTTTAAATACACATGGAACATTTTCCAAAATAGACCATATGATAGGACACAAAACAAGCCTCAAAAAATTCAAGAAAAGTGAAATCATACCAAGTATTTTCTCTGACCACAAGGGACTGAAATTAGAAACTAACCCAAAGGAAAAAAACCCAAAACACTCAAAATCATTGAGACTGAATAGCATGCTATTAAACAATGAATGGGTCAAGGACGAGATTAGGGAAGAAATCAAAAAGTTCCTTGAAACAAATGAAAATGAACTGACAACAACCCAAAACTTATGGGACACAGCGAAGGCAGTCCTGAGAGGGAAGTTCATAGCAATACAGGCCTACCTAAAAAAAAACAGAAACAGTTTACACGAACAACCCAACCCTAACCTAAAAGAACTCGAGGAACAACAGCAAAGACAACCCAGAGCAAGTAGAAGGAAGGAAATAACCAAGATCAGAGCAGAATTAAATGACTTAGAGACTAAAAGGACAATTCTAAGGATCAGTGAATCCAGGAGCTGGTCCTTTGAAAAGATAAACAAAATCAACAAGCCTTTAAGCAGTCTCATCAGGAAAAAAAGAGAGAGGACCCAAATAAACTCAATCAGAAATGAAAGAGGAGATATTACAACTGATGCCACAAAAATACAAAGGATTATAACTCACTACTATGAAGAACTGTATGCCAAGAAATATGAAAACCTAATAGAAATGGAAAAATTTTTAGAAAAATATAATCTTCCAAAACTCAATAAGGAAGAAACAGAAAGCCCGAACCGACCAATAACAGCGGATGAAATTAAAGCAATAATCAAAAAAATCCTGACACACAAAAGCCCTGGACCAGATGGTTTCACAGGAGAATTCTACAAAGCATTTAAGGAAGAACTAACATCTATCCTTCACAGACTATTCCAAAAAATCCAAAATGATGGAAGACTCCCAAACTCTTTTTATGATGCCAATATCATCCTAATCCCAAAACCAGAAAAAGACACAACAAAATAAGAAAACTTCAGGCCAATATCTCTGATGAACATTGACGCTAAAATCCTCAACAAAATATTAGCAAACCACATCCAGCAATACGTCAAAAAGATCATTCACCATGACCAAGTGGGTTTCATCCCAGGAATGCAAGGATGGTACAACATTCGCAAAACAATAAACATAATACATCACATAAACCAAAGCAAAGACAAAAATCACATGATCATATCAATAGATGCAGAAAAAGTATTCGATATGGTACAGCATCCATTTATGATAAAGACACTTAGCAAAGTGGGAATAGAGGGAGCATTCCTCAACATAATAAAGGCCATATATGAGAAACCTACAGCCAACATTATACTGAATGGACAAAAACTAAAATCTTTCCCACTAAGATCAGGAACAATCAAGGTTGTCCACTATTACCACTTCTATTCAACATAGTACTGGAAGTTTTGGCCACAGCAATCAGACAAGAAAAGGAAATAAAAGGCATCCAAATTGGTAAGGAGGAAACAAAACTGTCATTGTTTGCAGACGACATGATAGTATACTTAGAAAATCCTATAGACTCCGCCAAAAAGCTACTTGATCTAATCATTGAATTTGGCAAGACAGCAGGATATAAATTCAATATCCAGAAGTCAAAGGCATTTTTGTATACCAACAGTGAAATAGCAGAAACAGAAATCAGGAAAAAAAATCCCATTTGATATAGCAACAAAAAAAATAAAATACCTGGGAATAAACCTAACCAAGGAGGTAAAAGACCTGTACTCAGAAAACTACACAACACTGAAGAGAGAAATCATGGAAGACACAAACAAATGGAAACATATACCATGCTCATGGATTAGAAAAATCAACATCATCAAAATGTCCATACTCCCCAAAGTAATTTATAGATTCAATGCAATCCCTATCAAAGTACCAATGGCATATTTCACAGATATAGAACAAACACTTCAAAAATTTATATGGAACCATAAACGATCCCGAATATCAGCTGCAATTTTGAGAAAGAAGAGCAAAGCAGGAGGGATCACAATTCCTGATATCAAACTATATTACAAGGCCACTATAATCAAAACAGCTCAGTACTGGCATAAAAACAGATAGACTAATGGAACAGAATAGAGAGCCCAGAAATAAACCCAAGTCTCTACGGGCAATTAATCTTCGACAAAGGGGGCAGAAGCATAAAAATAGCCTCTTCAACAAATGGTGTTGGGAAATCTGGATGGCTACCTGCAAAAAAATGAAACTCGAGCACCAACTTACACCATACACAAAAATAAATTCAAGGTGGATAAAAGACTTAAATGTAACTCGTGACACCATAAAATTTCTAGAGGAAAACATCGGTAGGAAAATCTCAGACATTCCATGCAGCAACATCTTCAATGATATGTCCCCTAGAGATACAGACACAAAGGAAAGAATAAACAAATGGGACCTTATCAAAATAAAGAGCTTCTGTGGGGCTAAAGAAAATAGTATTAAAATAAAAAGAGAACCAACCGTATGGGAAAACATATTTGCCAATGATACCACAGACAAGGATCTGATCTCCAAAATATATAAAGAACTCATACGACTCCACTCCAGGAAGACAAAAAACCCAATTAAAAAATGGGCAAAACACATGAACAGATACTTCTCAAAAAAGGACATACAGAGGGCCCAGAGTCATGTGAAAAGATGCTCAACATCATTAGCCATCAGAGAGATGCAAATTAAAACCACAATGAGATACCACCTCACACCAGTCAGAATGGCCATCATCAACAAAGCAACAGATAACTGTTGGAGGGGATGTGGAGAAAAGGGAACCCTACTGCACTATTGGTGGGAATGCAGACTGGTGCAGCCATTCTGGAAAACAGTTTGGAACTTCCTCAGAAAAATGAAAATGGAACTGCCTTTCGACCCAGCAATTCCACTACAGGGATTATACCCTAAGAATCCTGAAAAACCAATTCAGAAGAACCTTTGCTCTCCAGTGTTCATAAGAGCACAATTCACAATAGCCAAGTGCTGGAAACAACCTAAGTGCCCATCTACAAATGAATGGATCAAGAAACTATGGTACATTTACACAATGGAATTCTACGCAGCAGAGAGGAAGAAGGAGCTTATACCTTTTGCAACAGCATGGATGGAACTGGAGAGCATTATGCTAAGTGAAGTAAGCCAGGAAGTGAGGGACAAATACCATATGATCTCACCTTTAACTGGATCATAAACAACAAAAGCAGAAAGCAAGCAAAACATAAACAGAGACATTGAAATTAAGAACAGTGTAACAATAGCCGGGGTGGGGGGGGAGTCGACAATGGGGAGAAGGGTTTTCAGGAATCACTGTAGAGGACACCTGGACAGAACAAAGGGGGAGGAGGGAGGCTGGGGGGAGAGGTGGGGTTGGAGAGGAAGGGAGTAGGGGAGGGGAGAGGATACAAATAACTATAATTGAACAACAATAAAGTAATTATTTTAAAAAATAGAGATTGCTATTGTTATTGTTAAAAAAAAAGATGATGAAAAATATGTACAACTCACACCAAAAGTCAGCAACTTAATTGGGAAACTCAAGAGGCATTCCTAAGTAGAACTAGTAAAACCATGACGAACACAGTCTTCAGTATTATTTAACATTGTATTAAATGAAGTATTAGAAAATGCAATTCTAGATGTCAATGGAATAAGAGGCATGTAAATTAGAAGGAAAGAAGTAAAATGATCTTTCACTATAAAATATTTTATTACATATTTGGAGAACCTGAAAGAATCCATGGAAAGAATACTACAAATAATATTTACTTTACCAAGTATAAAATCAGCATAGAATTGATACATACAAATAAATAATAGTATGAAAATATAATGAAAGAGAAAACCCTTGTTACAGTTGCAAACATAAAATAAAATAATTTTCCCACATATAAATGTAATAACAATGTGCCAAAATAGATGAGTAATATTATAAAACACTCCTGAAAACTTCTGAAGTTGACCTGAAAAAAAATGGGAAGAACTGCCACACTTCAAGATTGGAAGTCTCAAGATCCAAAGATGTAAAGTCTGCTTTAGTTTACTTATAAATTTAAGATCAATCAATAAATATGCCCTCAAGATTTTTCTGGAGCTAGACACATTAATTATAAAGGTTGGGGTTAAACATGAATAGCCAGGAACACCCTTAAGAAGAAAAACAACATGTGGGAAGTTACCTTGAAGATATGAAAACATTATAAAGCTTCCATAACTCAAGCAGTGTGGCATTGGCTTATGAACAGATTGACAGACCAATAGAACGCAACGGGAAACATAGAAACAGCCCAGGTGCCTATGAAACTTTGTATAGAATGAAGACAACAGCTGAAGCCTGTGGGGAAAAGATGGACTTCTTTATAAGTGGCAATAGGACCACAGGATGGTCTTCTGGTAAAGTATATACTTCGATCCATTCTTCACACCATACACTGGTAAAATTTCTAAAATGACCAGATATTCAAATATAAAAAAAATAAAACCATACAATCACATTATGATAAAAATGAGTGACTTTCTTTATAACCTAAGAGGAGAACAAATATTTCTAATTCTCGGTAAAATACCAGTAACAATAGAAGATTAATCAATTTAATTTTAAAACTTTTATTATAAGAACAGTCAAATTCCAAATCTCAAATTAGAGGAAAATATGCAACTTATACCTCACACAGAAAGCTATTATACCCAATATACAGTCCTCCTAAAAATTGAGAAGATCAAAATCCAGCAGAAACATGAGGAAAAGGTATGAAGACACAGTCCATAAAAGAAGTAGTAATACCAACAGTCATTCAATACATGAAAACATCTCAAATGTTTCTTAAAATTAAAGAAATACAAATTATAATAATACTTAAACACCGCTTCTCACCCATCAGGATAGAAATTTTTAAAATTCTGAGAATATACCATGCTGGAGAGACTGTAAGAAAGTAGGCACTCCCATTTATTGTTGGGGGGGGGGGAAATAAATGTCAATTCCCCCCATCTCAACACAAAATCCATCGTCAATATACACCCAATCAAAATCACAGCAGGTTCTCTTGTAGGAATTTACAAGCAAATTCTAGAATTCATATGGAAATTCACAGGTCCTAAAGTAGCCAAAACAACTGTGAAAGAGGTGAATGAAATGCAGGACTTAACACTAACTGATTTTGAAAATTATTATAAAGCTACAGCAATCAAAACTGTACGGTACTGGCATCAAGATAGACAAACAGATGAAAACAAACACACACAAATAGAATCAACTGATTTTAGACTCAGGTAAAAGAACAATCACTAGACATTGATGTGCAAATACACACACATCCCAAAACTCCACTTTCATCTATATACAAAAATTAACTCGTAAAATTTCCACATAGCTCTTCTGCCTCAGCAAGAACAGTAAAGAATTTATTCATTAGGATATAGCACTAACCAGGAAAGGCAAAGTTGATACATTAAACTTCACTTAAATTAAAAATACTGGCTATCAAAATATATCATTTAGGATAAGTAAGGCAGAGTCTCGGGAAGGTACACAGGGAGAGGATGATGACTGCATATGTATGCATATATGATCCATAAATATATACATGTTATCTACACATGCACAAACACAAACATGGACACTTATATGGACTTACATGTGCATTTTAAAATTCCTTCAATACAATAGGAAAACAACTAACTACTCTATTTTTTCATGAGGAAATGACTTGAATAACTACTTCAAAGAAGATACCCAAACAGCCAGCAAATATGTAAAAAGGTGTCCAACGTCATTACTTATCAGGAAAGAAAGGTAAACAAAAAAGCATTCCACTGTCCATACCAGAATACAAATACATTTTTGTGTATGGGATAAAATGGATAAAATAAAAATATCAAGGGTTAATAAGGATGTAGAGCAATTGGAATCCTCAAACATTGTTGATAGCAATGCAAATTGGATCAAACATTAGAAAAGAGTTTGGCAGTGATGTTTATAGAAGCTACACATAAGCCTACTCCATTATCCAGAAGATCCACATACAAGCATAATATAAAAAAAACACTTACTTATTCAATCCAAATACACATTCGAAATGTTTCTAAAGGCTTCATCAACAAAGGGCAAAAACCTGGAACTATCTAACTTTATTAACCGGCTAATCAATTGTATACTCACAGGATGGAATACTACACAGCAATAGAACGTAATCTACCCACAGATACTACAATATAGTTGTGCACCACAGGCTTTATGATGAAGAAGCCAGAAACAATCAAGTACCTGTTTATATGAAGTTCAAATACAGACAAAACCCTACAATGAGAAAAGTCCCAACAGTAGATAGCTGTGCAGATGGGGCAGAGGGCAGGTTGTATTTATTGGAAAGATGCACGAGGAAACCTTCTCAAGTAGATGGAAATGGTGTACATCTTCATCTAGGTTGTGGTTACATATCCATGTGCAAAAGTTTAATGAGCTATAGAGTTAAGATGTGTGCACTTTTGCCATATGAAAGTTAGGGCACAAAATGTTCAAAAGGAGGTTTCTGTATTCTTTCCTGACCTACATTGAACAGCATATTCAATACACCAACCCCAACTGCAAAGTTCTAGGTTCCCTAAATTCAGGGACCCACAGGGTCCAGCACAAAAAATACCCCTTTTATTACATGAAAATCTTTTATTACAAAATAATAAGCATGTAATTCTGTCACATAACAATATCACACTCAAGCACACCATATGACACTTTAGGTGAAATGTTCAAACTGCTGTCCCTCTCCTGTGAGAAATTCATGTACTCTACCGACCACACTCAATGGCGCTACTTCTGCTGGATCCTGTATTTAACCTCACTCAATCCTCCCTTTATAAGCTTATTCTTTTCTTTTTGTACTGCACTGAACAGAAACAAAATGCAGAACTCCACAGTTGTCAAACGTTGCCTACTTCCTAACAGAGAGGACTTCCCTAAAGAAAAGCCTGCTAAGTCAAAATATTTCCCCCAGCACTTCATTTGTCATTGCTTTTCAAAGAAATTTTACCAATAATAGTGAGTTTAGACAAAAATGTTCTTTGGATTGTTAATATAAAGCTGTATTTCCCATTTTATAATATGGTGGATTTATGAACTTATCCTCAGATCACCATTTCTTACCCATAGGCCTCCATTCTTAGAATATCGAGGCTATCTGCAATGCCTGAATATTCCACAGCAATTGCCTCTCCTAATAAGAAGCCGCTAGGTGCTGCCTGGTAAATGAACATGGACCCAGGGCCAGCTGGCGCTCTGTTACATCCTCTAGACCAGTGTCATCCAATGGATGTAATGCAAGCCACCTATAAATTCTAAACTTTCTAGTATATACCTTAAAAATAAACAGGTAGATTCATTTTAATGATATATTTTACTTAACACAATATATCGAAAATATTATCATTTCAACATGTAATGAAGTAAAAAAGTATCCATGAGATTATTTTTCATATTCTTCAAAGATTGGGTGTGTATATCACACTTACTTTGCCCACTTACAGTATGTCTCAATTTGGATGTCCAGATTTTAGTTGCTCAATATCATACATGACTAGTGACTACCAGATCAGATAGCACAGCTCCCAGTTACCTCGGACCACAACCAAGATAACACTTGAAGTGAGACTCCAAATTCTGTGTCAGCCTTTAAATAATATGACACTTCCACTCAGCATCTTTCTAGTGTATAAAATTCCATTTCTCTCCCCTGGAAGTCCTAATTCTCTAACCCACATCTCTGGTGCTCCACTCTCCAAGTCGGTGGTCACTATACTTGCCTTCTGGGAACTCTAAAACACTACCCATTCACACATTAAACCATTCTCAGACACTGATCTTGTCATTTTCCCAAGATCAACTCAACAAAAATTTTCACCTGTATTCTCTTGCAAAATGTGATGTATTAAAATTATTTTGTGCAAGTAACATGAAATTACTGTCAATACATTTGTAATTTAGATGTACTAGGTCAAGTAACATGTGAAATAACATCTTCCAAGAAAGACATGAGTCAAGAAAACAGGGTATAAGGGAAAACAAACTGAACTGAGATTTGAGCTGGGATTTCAGTCTCAGCACTGCCACCAGGTAGTTTTACATTTTCAGAATAGATGAAATGATTCTAAAGCCCCATTCAATATTAGATACTGTATAATTGCAGAACGTATTTTGATGAAATAAAAGAGTAAGGGTTGTGGTGATGATGAGAGAGAATAAATCCATTTGGGAGAGTTAAAATTTCCTTTAAATATAGAATACAAAAGCATGCAGTTTGAATTCCTTATTCATGATAATGATAAAATAATAATAATGCTCTAATTAAAAACTTCTCATCTCTTTTCTCAATTTCCAATTTTTTCAAGAGAAAGTTATTCTGCCCAAGGTTTTCTTCATGGCTAATTTGACATCCTTGTTCCTCAGGCTGTAGATCAGTGGGTTCAGCATGGGCACCACAATGGTGTAGAACAGAGAAGACATTTTCCCCTGGTCAAGGGGTAAAATAGAAGGTGGTTTAAGGTATGCGAAAGTGGCTGACCCAAAGAAAAGACAAACTGCAATTATATGAGTACTGCAGGTACTAAAGGCTTTGGACTTGCCCTCAGTAGAACTAATATGGAAAATGCTGGAAAGAATGAAGCCATAAGAGACAAAAATGGTCACAATGGGCACCCCAATGCCAATGGCCACATTAATAAAGACCGCACGAATGTTCATGTAGGAGAAATTGCAGGAGATCTCAAGGAGGGGAGGGATGTCACACATATAATGATTGACGAGGTTGTCTGCACAAAAGGTCAGAGACACTATATTACCTGTATGAGCTATAGACCCCAAAGCCCCCATCCCATAGACACCCAGCAAAAGAAATAGACACACCTGAGGAGACATGCTGACCGTGTACAGCAATGGCTTACAGATGGCCACATAGCGGTCATATGCCATTGCTGACAGGAGGAAGGATTCAGAAATGACAAAGAAACAGAAGAAGAAGAGCTGAGTCATACACCCTGTGTAGGAGATGATGTTCTTCTTTGAGACAAAACTCATCAGCATTTTCGGGATGATGACAGAGGAGTAACTGAAGTCAATGAAGGACAAGTTGAAGAGGAAAAGGTACATGGGAATATGCAGGTGAGAGTTCAGCCCAATCAGCGTTACCAAGCCCAGGTTCCCTACCATGGTGACCATGTAGAAGCCTAGAAACAGGAAGAAGAGGGGGAGCTGGAGTCCTGGCTGGTCCGTTAAGCCTGCCAGGATAAACTCTGTCACAGAGGTGGTGTTATCCTCAGCCATGCTCCTCTGGGAGGGTCTTGGAGGGAAAAGGAGAACTGCTCACAGAGAGAGGAAAGCAACCCGTTCTTGAGAGCGGTGTTTGAACAGGGAGGTTTGGAACTCAGAGTGGAGATGGCATGTCCTTGTTTTCACATCTCTGTTTCTATGGTTCCCACGTGGCTTCAACCATCTTAGTAACTGCTGGTGGGTGAAATTTGCCACCAGAGTAAAGGGTCATCCTACTTGGGAGAAAGTCCACAAAGCTCAGGTAGGATGACCCTGCAACCTTGCAGTGACCGTCTTCTGGTACTGCCTGGCCTTTACAACCCTAGACCAATTTTTGTGTGACTTGGGCCATTCTCTGGAGTGTTATTTAGAAGCAGAAGCCAGTTTCCCTAGGCCTTCCACCTTTGGTAAGTGTGGTCAGAACAGGAAGATGAGGCCGTGTTGCCCCAAGTCTGTACCAGGAATGGCTGTGGAAATATGTGAAAGTAATACTGGAGGAATAAGCTATACTTATTAACTAAGCCTAAGAACAATAAACATTTCCCGAGCACTAACTACGCTAATGGCACTGTTCTAAGTGCTCTGGGGCATTTTGATTAAACCCATTGAAGTCCCAGTCCTATGTGGCAGCAGAAGGGCACTCAGGCTGTCAGGCTTGAGGGTTTTAGCTTTGAATCCTGACCACTCTGCTAGAGAACAAACAGGTCAGGCAGGCACTCACCCTCCTTCTGGCTGCAGGTACAGTGCTGGACTCTACTGGCTCCCACCCGTCTCTCTCATGGAGAGTCAGATGGCCTTGGTGACAAGAAGGGGACAACCCAGACCTCAGACTGCTCTGCTTCTGCCTCTCTCCTTTAAAATTCAAAGACTTTGGTTTGTCTTGATTCTCCTGTTGAGCAGAAGAACATGGTCTCTGACGTACTTAGTCCCAAGCCTCCAGTCCAGCTTTCAGGATGGGGAAGCACTTTTATAATGTCTGTGGATAACCACAGACTGAAGAGTGTTATTCTGGATTAGTGAGCACAGTGACCTAGATATAGGGGCTCCCTCAGGAAATCTGCTCTCTAAGGGAGAAGAAATGTTTGTTTATGCCCCTGACAGTGCTAGACAGGGCTTTTAATGGCCTTTCCTTTCATTCACATTACATCTTTTTAAGTACAATTAAGAACAAAGAACTAGGGAAAGAAGAATTATTGTCCTTGTACTGATCGCTTACTGTATACTCACCACTGTATCTGTTCGGCCAGCCTCAGCTGAAAGATCCAGAGAAACGCATAAATAATTGTACCATCTTTATTCCTCATAACAACCTCGTAGGTTAGACCTATTAGTCTCCCCTTCAAAGGTGAGGAGCACACATAGCTTGTAGGTAGGTTCCAGAACCTTGAAACCCCAGTCTGCCCAACTCCAAATACTTTTGAGTGAATCATTCGTCTACACTGTCTCCCTCAGAGTGACAATGAACGTTTGGAGGCAGCACCCTTGCTGCCTACTAGCATCTCATGAGACAAAAACGAGTACTTAAATAACTTCAATGGGATGTGGAAAGTGTCAGGGACAAGAAAGGTAAACTTTGAGGTATCTGGACTTCAAGAGAGGAGATTCATTTTTTCAATCACATTCAATATATACCAAAAATTATTTGCACCTTCTCCAATTTTGAAAGAACTGTCTCTGGTTTATCTCTACTACTTGACCATGCAGTTGGAACTTGGTTATTTAAAGCAAATACTTGTCAGATGGCTAATAACAACTTTTGTCAGACCCAAAGGTACAGAAAAACTCTACAGCCAGTGTGTCTGATAATGGGGAGCTGATAAAAGACTTTGACAAGTGGTCCTCCTTCGACAAATGCCTATTGAACATTCACCCTGTCCCTGAAATCTTCTAAGCCCTAAGCTCCTAAGCTTCTGTGAAAAAACAAAAGTAATTTTGTATTTCTGTCTTCATGGAGCTTTCATTTTCGTGGGAGAAAAGTACATGAAAGTGCACTGAAGAGAAGGAGAGCTAGGGAGAGGGACAGCACACAGGGCAGAGCGGCTGAAAGGGCAGGTGGTACAGATTTCAGTTTGAGTAGCGGAACCTGACAGTTGAGCCATGACTTGAGAGAGACCTGCAAAGCCTTTGCTTAATCACAGCAGTTACTGTAATGAAACACTGGGTGCCATGGCTGAATGCAGCACCACTCCCAGGAATTACGGACTTCTCCGCACTTTTACACAGTACTCCAGCCCAAATTATTGTTGTGATGAAGGAAATTCTGATTGTCTAACAGCATAGAGGGTCAAGGGCCCTTGCTGAGGTTTTAGATAACCACAAGTCACACCGTGTAGATTTTTGGATGACACTGACATAAAAATTAATAAAATTTTATGTTGCAATTTGCATTCAACACCCTTTTCCGGGGGTGTTTACATAGTAAGGATGGCAAGTTTTCTATTCAAAAGATAACTCTGTTTGGGGAAGTTCAAGAGTTGGTTAGCTGATGAGTTATGTATGTTCTTGGTCACAGTTAAGGTCTGAAGTTCTTTGGGAGAAATTATGACATCAGAACACAAAGGCAGAGCCCATTATCTTCCACGCCAGTCCAACGGAAACCACTGCACACAGTCCTGTGTTGTGGCTGAGGGTGCACAGGTACAGCAGTGAGGACTTGCCCTCCCCCCACTAAGGCTCAGCAGTGAGGATGCCTCATCTGCCTGTTTGCATTGAGAATTGTCCACTGCCCAGATGACACTAGTAAATCCCAGTCCCTGACCTCGGTCCCACTGCACATGTTGAAGAAATAGAGAAAAACAACCCATCATCAACAAACTAAAATGAGCACCACAAGTATGCTCTCCTTAGGACCCAAGGTCAAGGAGACCTTGGGGACTCATTAAAATGTTCAGTTTCCTTTAGGAATCTCAGAGGGTTCTTGTAAGCATGATGCAATACCAGGAAAAATTCTTCTGAGATTTGCCTCTTCAGAGATGGTTTCCAAGGGTGCTTCACTTCCAATGCATGAAGGTTTTATTTCAAGTGAACCAGGGATTCTTTAAAGGTGTTTTGACTGTTGGCTTTCTCCTCTACAAGCACAGAAACAGAAATCAATATTTTTTTAAATTTTTTCTAAAGATTTTATTTATTTATTTTCAGAGAGAGGAGAAGGGAGGGAGACAGAACAATGTATGGTTGCCTCTCACATGGCCCTCACTGGGGACCTGGCCCACAACCCAGGCATGTGCCCTGACTGGGAATCTAATCGGGACCCTCTGGTTCCCAGCCCGCGCTCAATCCACTGAGCTACACCAGCCGGGCCAGAAATCAATATTCTTGATTAAGTTATTTTGTTGCAGGTCTTTTACCTCCTTGGTTAAATTTATTCCTAGGTGCTTTATTTTTCTTCTTGCTACAGTAAATGGGATTTTTCCCGTAGATTCTCTTTCTGATATTTCATTTTTGGTGTACAAAAATGCCATTGATTTCTGAATATTGACTCTGTATCCCACTACTTTCCCAAATTCACTCATTAGGTCAGGTAGCTTTTTGGCAGAGACTATAGGGTTTTCTATTCATACTATCATGTCATCCACGATAATGACAGTTTTACTTCCTCCTTTCCATTTTGGATGCCTTTTAGCTCTCTTTCTTGTCTGATTACTGTGGCTAGAACTTCAAGTACTATGTTGAATAAGAGTGGTGAAAGCAGACAAGTGGTGAAACCCTTGTCTTGTGGCTGATCTTAAGGGGAAACCTGCCCTGGCTGATGTAGCTCAGAGGATTGAGCACAGGCTGGGAAATAAAGGGTCCCGGTTCGAACCCAGTCAGGGCACATGCCTGGGTTGCCAGGCCTCCAGTGAAGGCCACGCGAGAGGCAACCACACATCGCTGTTTCTCTCCCTCTCTTTCTCCCTCCCTTCCCCTCTGTCTAAAAATAAATAAATAAAATCTTTAAAAAAGGGGGGGGGAACCTTTTAGTTTTTTTCCCATTGAGTATAATGTTGGCTGTAGGTTTCTCATATATGGCTTATATTATGTTGAGGTGTGCTTCCTCTATTCCCATTTGGCTGAGTGTTTTTATCATAAATGGGTGCTGGATTTTATCAAAAGCTTGTTCAGCATCTATTGATCTGATCACGTGATTTCTGTCCTTCATTTTGTTTATGTGGAGTAGTATGTTTATAGATTTGTGAATATCGTACCATTCTTGCCTCCCTGGGATGAATCCCACCTGAACATGGTGTATGATCTTTTTGATATAGTATTTCTGAATCCGCATATGCAGTGTAGTGTTGAGGATTTAAGCATCTATGTTCAGCAGCGATATTGGTCTGTAGTTTTGTTTCTTTGTTGAGTGTTTACCTGGTTTTGGGATTAGAATGATACTGGCCTTGTAAAAAGAGTTTGGGAGATTTCCCTCATCTTGAATTTTTTGGAATAGTTTGAGAAGATGGAAGTTAGTTCTTCCTTAAATATTTGGTTAAATTCAACTGTGAAACCACCCAGTCCAGGGCTTTGTGTGGTGGGAGTTTCTTGATTACTGCTTCAATTTCACTAGTGGTTATCAGTCCATTCAGGCTTTCTGCTTCTTCTTGATTCAGTTTTGGAATATTGTATGTTTCAAGAAATGTCTCCATTTCACCCAGGTTGTCCAATTTATTTATTTGGGTCCTCTCTCTTTTTTCTTGATGAACCTGGTTAAAATCTTGTCAATTTTATTCATCTTTTCAAAGAACCAGCTCCTGGATTTACTGATCCTTTCAATTGTTCCTTTAGTATGTCTTTCATTTAATTCTGCCCTGATCTTGGTTATTTCCTTCCTTCTCTTTGCTCTGGCCTTTGTTTTTGTTGTTCCTCTAGTTCTGGGAGATATAGGGTCGGGTTGTTTATTTGAGATTTTTCTATCTTCTTTAGGTAGGACATTAACTGATTTTTCAGTATGAAGTCAACCTTATGTTCCTAGAATCAAACTCTACTTCAAAATTATTTAAAACTATTTTTGTGTTATGTTGGATTTTGTTGGCATGTCAATTCATGAAGGATATTCATACATATTTTTTTCTAGTAATATTTTTGTGAAGTTTCGGTTATCAGAGGCAGTACAATTTCCCTGGTGAACCAAGATTTCAGTCACTAATAATCACGTTTCCAGACTTATTCCTAGACCCAGGCAACACATTAGTGCTGCTGAGAACTGACCAGGCCGTGAGCCTACGTGATTGGAACACAAGGGCGACCTTTGCACAAATGTACTCCCTGTGACTCCTTCTCCATTCCTCAGACTCACTGGGCCTGCAGTCCAGGCAAGACCTGACACTTACAACGTGCTCTGTAATTCACAAACCACCTTCACACACACTGTGTGATAACCAACCCTCACAAAGCATTAAGACTGTATCATGTTTTTTATTTTAAAGATAATAAAGTTGAAGTATATATGACTCGCCCAAAGTTACATAGTAAGAAATGCATTTTTAACAAGTCACATAGTAAGAAATGCATGGAACCTAATCAACAAAAGAAAAAAGCAAGCAAAATAGAACCAGAGACATTGAAATTAAGAACAATCTGACAGTAACCTGAGGGGAGGTGGGAGGGGGTAACGGGGGGAAGGGTTTTCAGGAACTATTATAAAGGACACTTGGACAAAACCAAGGTGAAGTGGAAGCAAGGGAGGGAGGTGGGTTTGGCTGCATAGTGGGGGAGTGGTGGGGAGTAAACGCAGACAACTGTAATTGAACAAAAATAAAATATTTTTTTATAAAAGATAAAGACTCCTAGATCCAAAAAAAAGAAAAAGTAATGCATTCCATGGCAGACTTTTCTCTTCAATTTTCAAAGTTCATGATCTTTCCTCTACAAATTCATGCATTTTTCAACATTCTCTAGAACATTCTCTAGAAGAGAATTGTGGGGGTCTCAAAAGCAATTGTAGTAATGTGATTAAAATATTTTGGTGAAAGGCATGTGGCAGGGAGCAAAATTTAATACCAAAAGAGGAGAAGTTTGAGGGCATAAATCAGGAATGAAAGCTGAATGTGTCACGAAGATAAAGACCTTAGTAGGGTAACTGTCCCAGTCAAGTTTTGGATCTCCAGTGCCACCCAAAAAACAAAATCAAGGCCTCTGATGCATTTAAGTAAACTCATACTACATTCAACACCACCTAAATGCGCAGCCTCACAGCACTCCCTCCCACCTCATCCCCAGTCACCCCCTGCACACACCTCATTAATGAGAGGGCAGTATAAAGCCCCAAGGCTCCACCTGCTTGTAGAAGGCAGCCTGGCCTGACCACCAGTTGAGTCCTATGCACAGTAACTCTGCCTGTAATGTCCTGGCCCATATCCTTGTACGTTATTTAGAGAGTCAACTTTTGCTCCTTGCACAGATACTCCCAAGGTTGGAACAGCAGACACCTTCTCACAGCCAGCCACCTGATGCTGTTGTGTACTCACTGTGGCCATCCTGACTGATCTGCATGTGCATATTCAGCAATATCATGTCACTTGCACACACGCCTGCATAGCACATGCTCACAGGTGCCACACTGCTTCGCCACAGGGGCCCACCTCCAAGGATTATGCTTGTGTGTCCCTTGGATATGATGGTCAAGTTCATAGTTGCAGACTTCCCCTTGTTGCTGATGTCCCTGCAATTTTCCCAAGAGTTCTCCCTATGGAGTTGCTGCCATGGTCTACTTTCAAATTGTGACCCACAGTATAAAAAACCCTTGTCTGAAACGGTACTTCGGAGATCAACTAGAAGGGGCAGAAAACTTGAGAAAGATCATCTGAATTTATCATTTCTATAATATTTCAATCAAAAATCTAGACAGAGTCCTGGCTGGTGTGGCTCAGTAATTGAGTGTGGGCCTGGGAACCAAAAGGTCTCTCTGCCTTGACTCCCAGTCAGGGCCCATGCCTGGGTGGCAGGCCAAGTCCCCAGTTGGTGGCGCACATGAGGCAACCACTCGTTGATGTTTCTCTTTACCACTCTTTCCCTTCCTTCTCACTCTAAAAAGAAATAATCTTTAAATAAATCCAGAAACATGACCGCCAACCTGAGCATATATGTCAGAGGTACCCACAACAAAAACAGAACAGTGTGGTACAGCAACTGCCTCATAACATTCTTTGTTTCCCCCAAGTCTCCTTTCATGTTACAAATTTTTAAAAACTGCTTAGTGATCCTTGGCTCTTTTCTTGAAATTGAAGGTATCCTAAGCTGATAGAACACAGATGTGCTTGAGCCAGACTGGTCAACAAGAGCACTTCACTCTTCCCGTGTTTGTGTGGTTTGTATTACTAGGCAGCTCCTATCCTTCAGATCCAGTTCTCTCCTTTTGGGCTAATTTGTTTTACCAGAAGGCAATGCTTCAGTCTCTTAAGAGGTCATGTAAGGGTGGCCAAAATAATCTTAAGGAAGTCTTTTTTTAAATTATTTTTTGTGTCATAAAATATTTATTTGGTAGTTCTTTTTTTAATTGTTGTTAAAGTACAGTTGCCTCCATTATCCCCCCGCTACTCCCCCGCAACTCAGCCATCCGCACTTCCCATCCTTGATCGTACCCCCCTTTAGTTTTGTCCATGTGTCCTTTATAGATGTTCCTGAAAACCCTTCCCCCTGCCCCCCATTATCCCTTCCCATACCCTCTGGTTACCCTCAGTTTGTTCTTATTTTCAATGTCTCTGGTTATATTTTGCTTGCTTCTTTGTTTCGTTGATTAGGTTCCACTTATAGGTGAGATCATATGGTCTTTGTCACCACCACCTGGCTTATTTCATTTAGCATAGTGCTCTCCATATCCATCCATGCTGTCACAAAGATAGGAGCTCCTTCTTTCTTTCTCTTGCATAGTATTCCATTGTGTAAATGTACTATAGTTTTTTGATCCATTCATTTACTGATGAGCACTTAAGTTGCTTCCAGCACTTGGCAATTGTAATAGGTTCTCCAAAATATATAAAGAACTCACACCACTCCACTCCAGGAAGACAAACAACCCAATTAAAAAATGGGCAAAGGATCTGAACAGACCCTTCCCCAGGGAGGACATACAGAGGGCCCAGAGACATATGAAAGAATGCTCAGCTTCACTAGCTATCAGAGAGATGCAAATTACAACCACAATGACATACCACTTCACACCAGTCAGAATGATCATCATAACCAAATGAAAACAACAAGCACTTGTAAGGTTGTGGAAGGAAACCTGAGTACACTGCTAGGTGGGAACGCAGACTTCTGCAGCCACTGTGGAAAACAATATGGAATTTCCTCAGAAAACTGAAAATGGAACTGCTTTTTGACCTGGAATTCCACTGCTGGGACTATACCCTAAGAATCCTGAAACACCGAGACTTCCTAAGATGGCGGCATAGGTGAATGCACCGTACCGCCTCGCACAACCAAACAAGGGAAAAAATCAGAAATCTACACATCCAAACACAGCCAGATCTGACAGAAAATCATATTGAGAGGAAGTCCGACAACCAAGGAATTAAAGAAGATACATTCATCTAGTTTGGTGAGCCAGAAGGTGCAGAGTGAAGGGAGAGCGCTCAGTGACCCCACAGCGAGCAGGTGAGCAGACAGCAGGTCCGCGGTTGGAGGGGATGTCCCCGCGGGGCTGCAGCACACCCAGACGGGGACCCGACTGAAGCGCGGTCTGCGCCCGGCTCATCCGGACCTAGCAGGGCCGAGAGACCGGTGGACTCGGCAGGTCTGCATTCGTGTGCAGAGAAACTGGGAAAGAAAGCAGGACGCAACCCATCAGCACAGAGAGCGCCTGTGGGGGTGGAGTCCACGGCGGGAGGAACTCCCGGCCTCACAGGAAAGTTCGCTGGGGAGACCCGCGGGGGATTCGAGTGATGCAGCCCGTCCAGCAACCCCGGAGCACCCCCGGAGCCAACGCAGAGAGGCCCGAAGTACTTGCAGGAGGCGGTGTGGGTGCGGAGAGCGGAGAAGGCGCCATTGTGCGCTCAGGTCCCGCCCCCAGAGGCTACGTCCCAACACAACTACCGGGAACTTCCCTGCACAGGGGATCCCCAGGACTCCGCCCCCCTTACAGTAACAGGATCACCAAGGGAAAAAAAATGGCCCAAAGAAAGGGACAAATCAAAACCCCAGAGCTAACCAATCAAGAGATAGCCAACCTATCAGATGCACAGTTCAAATCCCTTGTAATAAGGATGCTTTCAGAATTCGACGAAAAATTAACAAACTTGCTTGAACAAATGAGGAGAGATCTGCAGGGAACCAATAGAGATAAGGAAACTGGGA
>PVJI01015591.1:0-40779 GCA_004026765.1 Micronycteris hirsuta
GATCAATCCATTTTTAATTAATGAAAAGTTCAACCAAATTGAATTATAAGAGATATATTTATATTATTATGATTTGTGTTGCAAAATCACATGGAAATGTTCAAATGGACTTCTTTTACTTTATTCAGATAAAATCCCATGTCCTTGATCTTGAATAGAAAATAAGGCATATACACAGTGCTATATTTGGCACATTACAATAACTTAAATAATTACTCACTGTTGTTTAATTGCTATTACAAGTTGTATAATTGAAATAATAACATACAATGTACATAATACAGTACCTAGAATAGCAATTAAATGATATTAGATACCATCATCTGTCCTTTATTGAGGACCTATGTATATATAATTGTTGATTCAAACTCAAAAGGATATATATGTGTATGTATATACATATGTGTGTGTGTCTGTATACACACACACATATACTTTAAAAGTCACAAGTTAAATTTTTTATGGATATTTATTTTTTAAAATATTTTATTTATTCATTTTTAGACAGAGGGGAATGGAAGGAGAAAGAGAGGGAGAGAAATATCAATGTGTAATTTCCTCTTGCACATCTCCTACTGGGGACCTGGCCCACAACCCAGACACGTGCCCTTACTGGGAATGGAACCGGCGACCCTTTGTTTAGCAGTCCATTGCTCAATCCACTGAGCCACACCAGCCAGGGCTTGATGGATATTTATGATTTTACTACTTTAGTACTGATTTCATACAACTTAAATCAAGAAAGATAGAATGCTTTACCACAATAGATTTCTATTTCCTCACCTTTTAAATTTTAATTTTGATTAGAAGGAAGATATGTGAGTAAATAGATAAGAGTGAGGAAAGAAGCTAATCAGTCTTCTCATTTTGCTCATAAAAAGTAAAGTGAAACAACCTATTTTGGAGACTTTCCTGGCACATTCTGAGAGTGGAGGTATAAGATTAATTACATTGATGTGACATTTTTCTTTTTCTGGCAATAAAGGCTGAAAACATACAAATGTAAGCCTAGTTGACAAGGCTTAAATCATGAGACTATACACACAAAATTTCCATAACTGCAAGTACAGTTGACCCTTGAACTATGTGGGCACACTTATAAGCATATTTTCCAATAAATACTGTACTATAAATGCATTTTCTCTTCCTTATGATTTTTAAAATAACTTTTCATTTTCTCCAGTTTACTTCATTGTAAGACTATAACATATAATACTTATGACATAAGAGCTTTGTGTTAATCAATTGTTTATGTTATCAGTAAGGCTTCTGGCCAACTGTAGGCTATTAGTAATCAAGTTTAGGGCTAAACAAAAGTTATATTTAAACTTGTGACTGTTCAAATGTCTGGTGCCTGTAACCTTGTGTTGTTCAAGGGTCAACTTAGTATTACTGGATTTTTCTTCCTACATACGGAGTTGGGATGGACATTATGTTTGTCTGCTTCTGGAGGTTTTCACACGACATGAGAGTATACTTTGTAAAGTAGTCAATAAAAATATTGGTAATATGGGCTTGACCTAAATAGTCAAGTGTGAAAAAATGTCCTTTCGTTGTAAAATTCAGAGATATTTTTCTCCTTTTTGATAAGAAGAGTTTTAGTTTGAGCCAAGATATTTTCAAGGTTGAAACTCATTGGCTTACCCAGATTATGCACTGCCCATTACAACTTTGGAATAGGAAAAAATCTCTAGAACAACAGAAACTTCAAACTTTATATGAAAAAAAAATTAGAAGAGTTACCTTGTTCCGCAATAGAATAATGATATAAAATTAATGCTCAATAAATGTATAAATTCCTTGAACAGGGAAACATTAACAAATTTAAAACTCAAGTCATTTACACATAGGTTTATTATGCACCTTTTCTCAAATTTCACTTATTTAATTTCTAAGTTTGTAAGAACTGCCATTACAAAATACCACATACTGGGTAGCTTAAGCAATAGAATTTTATTTTCACTATTCCAAAGGTTAGAGACTCAAGCATTGGCAGGTTTCAAGATTTTCAAGACCTCTGTCTCTTTTTTTTTATTTTAATTACTTTATTGCTTTCAATTACTGTTGTCTACATCCTCTCCCCTCCCCTCCCCCAACCCCTTCTAAACTCACCTCCCTTGCCTGCTTCCACCCTCCCCCTTGGTTCTATCCCTGTGTCCTCTGTAGTGGTTCCTGAAAACCCTTCTCCCCATAGTCCCCTCCTGCTTCCCCTCTGGCTATTGTTAGATTGCTCTTAATTTCAATGTCTCTGGTTATGTTGTTCTTGCTTTTTTCTTTTGTTGATTGTGTTCCAGTTAAAGGTGAGATGAGGAAGGACTGTGCTTCTCACTGGGTAATGTAACCCAACATTTCATGTTTAAAAAACTCCAGTGGAACGTGGGATGGCAGGCAGGCCCCACATATGTGAAAACAGAATTTCCTGTGGGTAAATCAGAATTGCTTATTTCCTAGAGCTAAGTCTTGCTCCTGCTAAAAATCTCTCCCACCCTGGATCAAAAGAACATATGCAAATTCATTTCTAGCTTCCTTAGACCAGTGCTAATCCTTTTGAGTTCAGCCCAAACCTGTTGTCTTACCATTTGCATACCTCTCCTTTGATGTGCCTTCCCGGCTGTCTATCACCTAAGGCAACCTGTGTTTAGTAAATGAGGTAATGGACCCAGGAATAAACAATAAAAGCCTGCCAAGGCAGGGGTTGGGGCGCTCTCTCCTCTGGAGAGAGTGGCCTAGTCATTCTGGCCCACTCTCCATGGGCCCGCTGCTGTCCCCGCTCTCCGCTCTCCCTCACCCTGGGCTGCTCTCTGACCCTCTTGCCCTCTCTGGTCTGCTCATGGGCCCCCTTGCTCTCTCTCTAGCCTGCTCCTGGATCCTCGCTCTCCAGCCCACTCTTGGGCATTTCTCCTGGCCTCTCTCTGAGGTTGCATAGTCCCGGCTCTTCTAGTCCTATGTACTCCGTGTAAATTTATTCACACACCTGCCATAGCATATGAATTTCGTGGGATGAGATTCATGACAGTGAAATCACATGGTATTTGTCCCTCAATGACTGGCTTATTTCACTTAGCATAATGCTCCCACTTTCCATCCATGCTGTTGCAAAGGGTATAAACAAGAACTCTCTCTTTGACTTGCAGATGGCCCCATTCTCCCCATGGGTCCTCTCGTGGCCTTTACTCTATGCTCAGACATCCCTGCTGTCTCTGTACATGTCCAAATTTCATCTGTTATCAGGACACCAATAAGAGTGGATTTAGTCACACCCCAAAGACTTTATTTTAGTTTATTGGGGTAATTACCTCTTTAAGACCCTATCTTCATATAGTCACATTTTGAGTTATGGGGGGTTAGTGCTAATATTACGGAAAATTCACTCACACACGGTAGAGATGATGGAGCACGACACTTTATTAGGCACGTGGGATCAGAGGAGAGATTCCAAATTCTGAGCAACGAACAAAGGAAAGGGACTGACTTATATACATTCAGGCAGTGGCGGGAAACTGCGTGGCAGAAACTGATTACAGGGGCCAGGAGCGGAAGTTAGGTCTAGCTACCTTATTTGGGATACAAAGAACAAGGCACATGGGCTTGGGATGAAGGTTCAAAGTTCCCTGGAACCTAGATAATGACCTAGTGGGGAGGAGGCTACTCTTCCTGTCAGACACAAGATTGCAAAGCGCTAAGGACTGGTTAGGCATTACAGGATACAAAGGAACTACAAAAAGGGTTAGCTACAGGTTATAATTTTACTAACATTTGACCAGGGATCACAGCATGCCCTCTGGGCTTGTTCCTATTTCAAAGCTTCTATAAAACTTATAATATTCCTAGTAAAAACTCATAACACTTCAACATATGAATTATGGGGGGAGGCACAACTCAGTCCATCACAGTAATAATAAAATTATTCAAACAATAACAATTGTATTTTTGTTTTAATAATAAAAATGTTGAAACATATTAAATGCATAAGTGGAAGAATAGTTTAAATAAGATCTAAAACAATCATATTGACAGTTCACTTAAATCCAAATAAAATTGTTACACATTTAATACCATAGAACCACTATAGTTTTATGGAGCAAAATCAGATGCCCCATATGATAATTTGTTTCTTTTATTTTTTATTTTTTAAATCACTTTTCTGGATTTTTTTTTTTTTTTTAGTGTTTGTTCACTTACAGTTGTTCTAATTTAATTTTACCCCCTTTCCTCTCCCTTGTCCTGCCCAGCCCCACTCCCCCAGGTAGCCCCCACCCTGTTGTCCATTACCACTGGCCCTTTATACATATTCCTTGACTACACCCTTCCCCTTCTTTCCCCCATTATGCCCCTTTCCTCCTCCTTTCCGTTCACTGTCAGTTTGTTCCTTATTTCCATGTCTCTGATTCTATTTTTCTCATTTGTTTGTTTTGTTGATTGGGTTCCACTTATAGGTAAGATCACTTGGTAGTTGTCTTTCACCGCCTGGCTTATTTCATTTCACATAGTGATCTCCATATCCACCCATGCTGTCATGAAGGGTAGGAGCTCCTACTTTCTTTCTGCTGCATAGTATTCTGTTGTGTAAATGTACCAGTTTTTTGATCCATTCGGTTAGTCTCTTTCCAGCACTTGGATATTGTAAATAATGCTGCTATGAACAAAGGCATAGGTTCTTTTGAATTGGTGTTTCAGGGTTCTTCAGTATAATCCCAGTGGTGAAATCACTGGATCAAAAGGCAATTCCATCTTTAGTTTTTTTTTTTTTTTTTTCATTTAATGTTCAGATTACCCTTGGATTAAGGAAATTACTAGTGGAGTTCATAACACCAAAATCCTATTAATTATAAATATAGTGAATTGCTTCTCAAACTTAAAATCTAGCCTTCAATCTAAAAGTAAGTTCACTTATTAATGAAAATATGATGAACGATATTTCTCCAGTTAAAAGAGTGTGCTATTTATACAACAATGGGAAAATATAGTTGAAATTTAACAAAAGTATTTTCCAAACTTGTATCAGACATAAATATTCTTGAACCAATTTAGAGCATTCCTTTTACTTTTAATATCAGGAAAGGAAAGGCATGAATACAATGAAAAGGGGATTACTTATTTTATAGTTTCCATCTTAAAAATGTCAGGTTGTTAATGAATAAAATGGGATAATGAAAAATAAAAATAAGATAGTTAAACAATACGCATAAATTCATATTTTAGCCCTTCCAAAATATAGCTTTGATATAGGAGATAATTTTATGCAAATGGAGAGTAAGATGACATAGAATAAAAATACTACTTTAAATTATATGAATATGTATGCAATTATCCATACTGAAACAAGTAGTACCAATCATGACTTTATAATTTGAAGTATCCTTCTAGGAAATTCTTGTGTCCTGATGATGGTGATTTGTTTTTTAAAATTAAAATTAAAATCAGTCCCAAGCTTGTGCAAGCTTTCTGTGGTACACATATCTGTGTTTTTAAACAATCTCCATTGAACATGTTTGGTACATTTTTACTTGTGACCTAATACAAAAATATGTTATTTGTGCCATGGAGAGATGTGCAATTGATGTCATAACATTCTATGAGCAGTGTGTCATTTCAGATGAAGACTTGGAGCTATTGTCTGGAGTTTCTTGTGTCACAACTCACTGCCTTGTTCTGAACTAAGATTGAGGCATTTGATTTTATTATGTTTTCCATGGCTAGTTGTACATTAGTTTGATCACAGAGTAAATTTCTCTAATATGAATAATATGAGAAAAGTATATGTGAATAAAAGTTAAAAGCAACATGCTTATTATAGGATAGATTCTATATTTAGGGAAACCCTATTCAGGATGTAAATAATCAGGTTAAGCAGGTTCAATAATATGAGCAAAATTACTTTAAAATAAGGGTAAACAGTATAAATAAGTGGAGAGAGGAGAGATATAGCTGCAGATGTCAACAATGTATTATTCTGCATTAGCTATATTGAAGGAGGAAAGAAACTGTACTACACAGGAAAAAAAGGTTACATGTATGAATTTTGTCTCTTCCAGAGATATGGTTTTATTTTTAATCAAATAATAATAATACTAAACTGAAATAAAAGATTGTGGAAGAGAAGATGGAAGCTACACTAACCTCCTCTAGGGACCGAACTGGAACTAACTAAATTATAGAAAAATCATCCTGTATAACCAACTGAACACTAGAAGGAGAGAAGCCTTATAACCACAGGAAGACGGAAGAAGCCACACCGCCACAATGAGAAGTGCAGAGGAGGTGCAAGAGGGCTGGCTGGGCTCCTATGAACAGCAGCTAAAGTTCCCAAGGGACATTGCAGGGGATTCCCCCAAGAAGCGTGGGGTCTAAACCCCAAGCTGGGCTCCCCAGCCTACAGCACAAGGATTTGGAAAGGAATCCAAATAACACGGCTATGAAATGCAGCAGGGTTTTTGTCCACCCAGAGAGATGGCTGGAGACTCCAACTGTCTAGGGTCAGTGTCTACGGGAAGAGAACTGAAGTAATGTTCACCATCATCCCTGTGCTAATTCATTCCCATATTGCAAGATTCATCTGTCTCAGGTAGAGCATTCCTCTCTGAACTGCATCAGCTTGAGGGGAAGCAATAGCCTTGCACACAGGAATTACTCTGCCCCACCCTGTGGTGCTTATGCTCTGCTGCTGAATAGTATGATGGGGAGACATTCACTGACCAACAGAAAGTCTGCAGGAAGGAGGGGATCACTGGAAGCTCTGAGACTTCAGCTGACTTCCTCTTGGGCCTGTTGCTGCTAACAGCTAGCCTTGGCATGCAGTCTGGTTCTTTCTGCATATAACCAGGCCAAGTAGAGGGAGTCATGCACTGTGGATTGCTGATAGATCCAAAGCAGTTGCCCAGGACCAGTCACAAGAAGGGTGTGACTTAGGCATGGACCAGAGTCTTGCAGATTCACCTGTTACAAAGAAACAAACACAAAGAGACAATCAAAATGGGAAAACAAAGAAACAGGTCCCAAATGAGAGAGAGAGAGAGAGAAAATTCTCCAGAAGAACAACTAGATGAAATGAAGGCAAACAACTTATCTGATAGTTTAGAGTTATAAGTATAGGGATATTCAACAGCATGAAAAAAAGACAAAGAAACCATAAAAAAAGGAGCAGTCAGAAATAAAGAATTCAATATCTGAAATAACTAATACACTGGAAGGAATAAATAGTAGATTAGATGAAGCAGGGGATTGAATCAGTGATTCAGAAGACAAGATAGGAACACAAAAAACAAACAAACACACACCCAGCAGAGTAGCAAGAAGAAAAAAACAGTTAAAACTGAGGAGGGCTTAAGAAACCTTTGGGACAACAGGAAGTGTATGACATCTGCATCATAGGAATACCAAACAATGAAGAAAGTGAGAAAGGGATCAAGGATCTATTAGAAAAAATAATGACTGAAAACTTCCCCAATCTGGTAAAATAAAAGAACACACAAGTCCAGAAAGCGCAGAGAATCCTAAAAAAGTTTGACCCAAAGAGGTCTACACTAAGGTAAATCATAATTAAAATGGCAAGAACAGAAGAAAAGGAGAGAATCCTGAAAACTACAGGAGAAAAGCAGGCAGTTAACCTACAAGGGAGCACCAATTAGACTGTCATCTGATTTCTCAACATAAACATTCCAGGCCAGAAGGGAGTGCTGTAAAATATTCAAGGTGATGAAATACAAGCATCTACAACCAAGGCTATTTTACCCAGCAAGTCTATCATTTAAAATCAAAGAAGAAGTAAGGATATTCCCAGACAGGAAAACACTAAAGGAATTTGTTAATGCCAAACCAGTACTGCAACAAATGTTAAAGGGCTTGCTTGACAACAGTGAAGAAGAAGACAGAAGAAAATAATCTACCAATGAAATGACACTAAATACATATCTATCAATAATCACCTTAAATGTAAAAGGCTTAAATGCTCCAACCATAAGACATAGGGTAGCTGAATGGATAAGAAAGCAAGACCCATATAAATGCTGCCTTCAAGAGACCCATCTCATGTTGGAAGGTACACACAGACTAAAAGTAAAAGGATGGAATGAGATATGTTGTGCAAATGGAAACAGGGAATAGAAAGTGGGTGGCAATACTTTATATCTGACAAATTAGACTTAAAACCAAGACTGTAGCAAAAGACAAATAAAGATATTACATAATGATAAAGGGGATAATCCAACAAGAAGGCATAACACTAGTAAACATTTATGCACTCAATATAGGAGCACATAAATATGTGAAGTGAATCTTGATGGACATATAGGTAGAAACTGACAGAAATATAGTCATAGTCAAGGATTTTAACACCCCTTTAGATTCAGTAGGTATATCTTCCAGGAGACAGGGGCCTTACATGACACACTAGATCAAATGGATTCAATTGATATCTTCACAGAATTTCATCCCCAAACAGCAGAATATACATACATTTCAAATGCACTTGAAATATTTTTTAGGATAGAACACATGTTAGGACACAAAACAAGTATCAGTAAAGTTAAGAAGACTAAAATCGTATCAAGCATAATACTTCTCTGACCATAATACTATGAAACTAGAAATCAATCACAAGAAGAATATTGAAAAATGAACAAAGACATGGAAGCTAAATAATAAATTATTAAAGAATGAATGGACCAACAAAGAGATCAAGGAAGAAGTCAAAAGATATCTTGAAACAAATGAAAATCAGAACACAACAATCCAAAATCTTTGGGATACTGGGAAAGCAATCCTAAGAGGGAAATCTTTGGGGCTACAATGCCCAAAGTGAGTAGAAGGTAAGATACAATACAAATCAGAGCAGAAATAAATGAAATAGAGTCAAAAATGATACAAAAGATCAACGAATCCAAGAGCTGGTTCTTTGAGCAGATAAACAAGATTGATAAACATTTAACCACACTCCTCAAGAAAAAAAGAGAAAGGACCCAAAAAGTAAAATGAGAAATGAAAGAGGAGAGATAAAAACTGACACCAAAGAAATACAAAATATGGTAAGAAATATTTTGAACAATTATATGCCAACAAACAGGATGGCCTGGGTAACATGGATACATTCTTAGAAAAACTCAATCTTCCAAAGCTAAATCAGCAATAATCAAAAAAATCTGAACAGACAGATTGTAACTAGTGAATTTAAAGCTGTAATAAAAACAAAACAAAAAAAAAAAAAAAAAAAAACCCAAAAAAAAAAAAAAAAAAAAAAAAAAAAAAAAAAAAAAAAAAAAAAAAAAAAAAAAAAAAAAAAAAAAAAAAAAAAAAAAAAAAAAAAAAAAAAAACTCCCAACAAACAAAAACAAACAAAAGCTGGATGGCCTCACAGGTGAATTTTATCAGACACTCCAAGAAGAAGTAACACCTTTCTTTCTTGAACTCTTTCAAATATTTCAGAGGAGGGAAGGCCACCAAGCTCTTTTTATGAGGCAAGCATTATCTTAATTCCAAAACCAGATGAAGACTCTCAAAAAAAAAAAAAAAAAAAAAAAAAAAAAAAAAAAAAAAAAAAAAAAAAAAAAAAAAAAAAAAAAAAAAAAAAAAAAAAAAAAAAAAAAAAAAAAAAAAAAAAAAAAAAAAAAAAAAAAAGAAATCTATAAGCCAATATCCCTGATGAATATACATGCTTCTATACTCAACCTAATATTAGCAAACCAAATATAGCAATGCATTAAACAGATCATACACCATGATCAAATGGGATTTATACCAGGAATGCAAGGTTGGTACAACATACTTAAAAACAACACAATTAAATGTGCAAAGGACCTCAATAGACACTTCTCCAAAGAGGACAAATAGATGGACAACAATAGACACATGAAAAGATGCTCAATGTCACTAATCATCAGAGAAATGCAAATTAAAATCACAATAAAATACCATCTCATACCTCTCAGAATGGCTATCATCAATAAATCCACAAACAAGTGCTTGCGAGGATGTGGAGAAAGGGGGACTCTTTTGTACTGTTGATGGGGATGCAGACTGGTGCAGCCACTGTGGAGATATCTCAAAAAATGAAAAATAGATCTGCCTTTTGACCCAGTGATCCCACTTCTGGGAATATATCCTAAGGAACCCAAAACACTAATTCAAAAGAACATAAGCACTCCTATGTTCATTGTAGCATTATTTATAATCACCAAGAAATGGAAGGAGCCCAAGTGTCCATCTGTAGATGAGTGGATAAAACAACTGTGGACCAATTACACAATATAATACTACTTAGCACCGAAAAAGAAGAAAATTTTACACTTTGCAACAGCATGGATGGATCTGGAGAACATCATGCTGAATAAAATTAGCAGTCAGAGAAAGACACATACTATATTATCGTTCACATGGAGAATCTAATAAACAAATGGAACTAACAAGCAAAATAGAGACAGAGTCATAGGTAGAAAGCAGGATAACAGGATAACAGTTAGATGGGGTGGCGGGGTGGGGGGGGGTTTAGGAGGTAGAGGGATTGAGTCAAAAGGTAAAAGGACTCAAGGACATGGATAAGAGTGTGGTGATTGTGGGAATGAGGGGGTATGAGGGGAATAAATGGCAATGGAAAAAATCCATTAAAAAAATCACTGAAATAATAGTACTATGGAACACTATTCTTTGCCACTGTGCAATCACAAAAATTAGCCATTCGATACTTCTAGTCAGCCTGTAGGGAAAGTATTATCACTACTCCCATTTCAAAGATGATAGTACTGAGATTATGGGCAAAATTTGCCCATAAAACGTCTAAGCAGGAGAGGCAGGATTGAGTGCAGGCAGGGTACTCCAGTGCTGATACTCTCAACCACTACACTAACCCATCTTTCTAATGTAAATGTGTGTGCACCTACTCACTCCCCCATCAAACATGTGAAAGGAAATCCAACCTAGTGTAATGTACAGTGTGATGCAAAAGAGATACTCAATAATTAAAGATACTTAGAATGTTCCATAAGATATGCTTGATGATTAAAAGATACCATTTCCCTGAAAAAAAATGTTATTTTTACAAAATGGATATTTCTATTTGGAAATAATACTACGTTGTATCTTCTGCAGATAATAAAAGCTATAGAATTATAAAATAAAAGGAACACACAATGGATAGTTTGAGTAACTAAAATTGATTAGAAATGGGCATCACCTCTATCATAATATCTTATGATAAGCAGTAGATTTTTTTTCAAAAAGATAAAGTCAGAAGTATATATAACTTTCTTTGTCTTCAATTTAGACACAATGTGTCTTCTTATTTCCTTTATAATTTGGATGATGTTTATAAAGCTTTTCAAGTATACAGATACCATTTCTGTCCTCATTTGTAGTTGGGCACTTTTTCTTTTCCCTTTGGGTTGCTCACCAGACTTAAAATTTATATTTCTCTATTTCATGCAGTTCTTATAAACAATATTGCACACTATCCCCCATAACATGCTTATCTTCTAAAATATAATGTGCCCTATTTGTCTGAGATGGTATATGTGAGTTCATTACACAGCTACATATACACACACATACATATGCACAAATATTGTGTGTGTGTATTTAGGGGGAGAGATGAGAGAGGAGAGAGAGAGAGACAATTACTGGGTTAATTCTGAATGACCACCAAACGATTTACTTCAATTTTATGCTTTTAACATAATTTCCCTAATGTTCACCTGACCCCCTGTACATACTGCCCTTTCCCTACCTGCCCCATACATGTTAGTCGGTCCCAAGAGTGACTGAGGTTTGTTCCACATCTTCAGGTGGTCCTCGTAAGTGCCGAACCGATCACGTAGAAGCTCAAGTTTATGTGTAACAGGAACACTAAAACTGCAAGGAACAGAAAATGCAACATACAAATAGAGAATGTGGTCTCTGCACCTGCAAAAGGCCACAGTAAGTTCAGTTGCACACTCCAACTCTATTTTCTGTGTTTCTCTTGGTTTTACCTCCCTCCATGTTTTGATACCTCCCTCAAGAAGGAGCTTGTGACACCCAGCAAATAAAAAGGCCTCTCTTTTTACTATGTTCTTTTGAAGAGCAAGAGAACCTATGGAAAAGACCCCACCTGTCTGTCATCAGCTATAATTGTAACTAGGGATCACTTGGCAAATATCAGTCAAAATTTTCCTCTGCAGCTTGATAGAAGTATCTTTTACCCTGAATCAATTGATGAAGCTTTCAGAAGTATGAACCTAATCAACAAAACAAGCAAGCAAACAAAAAATAACCACAGACCTTGAAATAAAGAACAGACTGACAGTAATCAGAGGGGAGGGGGAAGAAGGAGAACAGGGAAAAGAGGGGAAGGGACATCAAGGAACATGTATAAGGGACACATGGACAAAGCCAAAGGAAGTAGCTTTGAGGTTGGGAGGCAGGGATGGGTGGAGCGAGGTGGAGGGCACGTAGTGGTGTGAAAATGGAGACAATTGTACTTAAATAACAATGAAAATAAAGAAGTATATACTTTATGAATGTAGCTGAGATCTTCAGGAAAAAAATAGGGATAACTATTTGGCAACAGCATAAACTATCTGCAATAAGATGTTATTCAGTGATATTAAGAGATTTGAAATAAGGAATAAAGCAGTCCAATTTCACAATCATGCAGGCCAAGTAATCAGTATACCAATTTTTAGATTTTGTCCTGGTTGCGTTGGGTTCCAGAAACCATGTCCTATTGACTACCAGTCTATGTGGAGTTTGGAGTACTGAGGAATTAAAACAGGTTACTTACAATCAGTCAATCAATTGAATAACATTATACAAGTCATTTCTCCAATAGTGAGTTTTCCTCGTTATTGCTTTCCCAACCTCTCCTTCCTTTCTCTACCAACACAAATAGAATATTTATGCCTTAGCAGTGATGAGCTATACCACAAAACAAAGCAACTTTGGATACACTGGAGGAGGTGGTGGGAATGGAGTTAAATTGACTAAAATTTTCTAACTACAAGTGTTTCATGTTTTGTTGACACATTGCAAAAATATACATATTTGTGAGTTTTTTAATTGTATAGCTTAGAAAGGAAAATGCATAACAATGATAGATATGGTTTATTCTGCATGCATCTTAGTCGATCTAAAACATGATTCACAGAAATCCAAATTATGTTTGTCAAATGAGGAAATGTAGTGGCTCTTTCAGAGGATGAAATTCTTTTCTCCTCTGGAATAAATAGAAATGTAATGAGTAGAAACAATTCAGTACTCAAAGGAAGCTTTTATTTTTATCTCACTTGCATGTAAGTGCTTTTCTCGTAAAAATATTTGTTTGATCAGTAGAATTTATAAAATGCATTCTGCATACAGATTAAATTTTAGTCCATAATCCAAACATTCATTTATTTATAAAATAAAATGGATGTATGGTAAAAATGCCCAGAAAAAAAGGTGAGTCCCTAGGGCTTTCACATATTTCCCCAGTCTAAAAATGGGTGTATACATTGCCCTGGCTGGTGTGGCTCAGTGGGTTGAGTGCTGGCCAGTGATCCGAAGGGTCACCTGTTTGGTTCCCAGTCAGGGCACATGCCTGGGTTGCAGTCCAGGTCTGCAGTAGGGGGCATGTGAGAGGCAACCATGCATTGATGTTTCTCTCCCTCTCTTTCTCCATCCTTCCCCTCCTCTCTAAAAATAAATAAATAAAATATTTAAAAAATAAACATGGGTGTATACAGTAGACATGCAAGATATTAAGCTTGGGCATGTAAAGTGACTTTAATTCTATAGTAAAATGTTTGACACTGTTTCCAATAATCTGCCAATTAGAGTTGAGTCTATGATATTTTCCCAGAACCATAAACTTTCCTAGATACAAACAGTAGTCCATCCAAATAATCACTAGCTGTATTGTCCTATGTAACTCTTCCTGAAACTTTATTAGTTATTTTAAGCTCTTTCTCCCCACTGTTAGAAGAAGATCTCCTTGATAGCACAAGCCCTTTATTCTTTATTGCTATTTTCACAGACCTCAGATGCCCTATTGGATGTCTATGTTATGTATCTGAAATAAAGGCAGAAGGCATGAAAGAAAGAAAGAAGAAGAAAAACACTGATCTATTTAAGAAAGATTCATTTATTTTTAATGACTAACATCATGTGACTTATTCATTGCAAAATAATCTTAGAAAGAAATAATTTGATTCAACTATTTTCTTCAGGGGTTTTAAAGCCTAAAGTGAACTGTAATTTGTAAGAAAAAGTAAGACTGGGGCATATTTGGAAAACATTAATTCCCCACATATAGCCCAGCTACTAAGAATATTTTACAGAGAAATAAGTTATTATCATTAATTTTTAAAAGCTGTATATGAACCATACTCAATTTTATAATTAATAATTTGCACAGCTAGTAATTATAAGTGACTCAATTTATAGATTGTAGCAATTCTTGCTTTGCAATGTTCAACAAAGTCCCAACAGCCTGTGGAGCCCATTACTTGACAACCTCACTGAACTTCACATTTTCCACCAACACAGTATGTCTGGCTGAGAGGCCATGGCCTGACCACACCAGCGCTGCGTCCCCAGCTGGGTGCTCACCAGCCAGACACTGCAGGCACCAGGCCTGGGGCCTGACAGCTTTGCAAGGGGCAACACAATTATTAAGTCCTGGATGAAAAACAAAATTAGACTGCAAACTGTAGATTAATATTTAATTAAAAGTCGACAAAGCAGAACATTATGTCATTTAGGTAGCATACGCATTATATTCAAAGTGAGATGTAATAATACATTAACATATTTAATATACCATTGACTTAACCTCCAAAATTAAGTCAACCCAATGATTAAAGGGATTTATATGTGGTCCTGTTTTAAAGTGTCTTTAGTTTCTAGTTGGAATAATTGTATATGTTTTATTTTGCTTTGTATATATTTATTTCCTTTTATACATGTTTATATCTTGTCTTTTATATTCTCTTTGAACCCCTTGAGGATAGGAAACAATTTTGAGGGGGCACTGTTGTTCATAGTAATGGTGACATCAAATGTGTAAATGTCTTTTATTTCAGTATTTTTTTCTATTTGTTTTAGAAAATGGTTTGTCACATGACTCTTTCCCAGTTGAGTGAGAATTCCCTGGGAAACAGAAGCCGTGCCTTCTCATCTGCAATTAGGACCCTTGAAAATGAATAGATTTCAATGAATTAATCGATTATTGTCAAAATCACATAGACAAATAAAAGAAGCTCAGTATTCTCACTATCAATTATTTTCCAAAATTAGAAAATTAAATGTGAGAGAAAAAAAAAAAAAAACTTGGTCTTTAAAGAGAAAGTTCAATATTAATTATAAGAAGGCTAGCTGTTAAGTATTCCAGAAGTTCAGGAAATTGTAACTATATAATTAAAATATTAAAAAAAACTGCTTCTTAACTGATTATTTGAGGTTTTTCCAAATTCCTGATTTCTATACTCATTGGCAAAAATAAATAAATAAATAAAGGATTTGCATTATAATCAGTCACTACAATTTCTGCTTAGAGAGTGCCCTGTGTTTCTCCCATTTCCAATTTCCTTTTCCTCATATAAGTCCCCTAAGCATTCTTAGCATCTGCTGATCGGTGCTATGTACAACAGACACTGCACTCAAGCTTTGTACGTGGCATTTTATTAGAGTCCAGTCTCACACAGGTGCTCTTCTCTGGCCAGAACTCTTGACTGATTTAATGTGTTGTCCTTGAACCTTGGTGGCTAGCTTCTCAGCTAAGAAAACGTCAAGCTAACAGAAACTTTTCAGAAAACAAAAAAGTTATTGTGAAGATTGCTGTTTCCAAACCAATGGTCATTTACAGCAGCAGGACCTTGATAAATGTCTATAAGCCAAAGAATGTCTCACCAGAAATGATTTGGGGTGACAGGCCTGTAACACACTGCGGACGCAGATAGGATTCCCAGCAGGGCCCATGCAGGCTCACATTTTTTGCCTCACACGAGCAGTACCAGGAATAGTTAGTTAAGAAGAAATTTCTTTCTGATGTCAATAAAGCAAAATCTTATATTGCAACCAAGTAAATGAAACGTGATCTTATAGTCAAATTGCTATCAAGGTCCAAATTGGCCATCATATAGGACAGAGGGCATTCATGGGTACCCACAATACCATCAGTGATCATTGGTTTGTGTGAACAAATTTCTGTTAAAACAGTCCTGGACTTTGGGAGCCTGACATGAAATAGGCTTGGATCTAATCCTTTTAAAAGGAACTTAAGACTCCCAAATGACGAGTCTGCCCTCCCTGAACTGACTGGATATACAATGAGATAATTAGGCCTGTGTCCCCTCTACGGTATATGATCCCCTCACCATCATACGCTTTATCCCGGTGAAGCCTGCATTAACTGAATATCACTTAAATCTCACACTCTCTCAGGGCTTCTTAGCCTTCAGGGCCTCTGACCTCCTCTCAAAAGAATGTTTTGAAATTTAACAACTAAAAATTTAGAATTAAGAAAAGATTTATCTGCAATGTATTTATCAATACTTAACCCATGTAACATGGTAATATATGCATGTAAGTATCATATTAAAAAAGACTTAGTGGCGGGACTAATAATCACTACATTGAGTTTAAATAGTGTTTTAAGATATATGCAACAACTGTAGCTAAAATAAAAATAACCGGGATTGTTTTAGTGATAAAGTCTCTGGTGTTGACAATATGGCTGTGATTGTCGCCTAATCTTGAAGGAAGCACTAAATTTTAGCTTGAGGTTAGTGACAACGAAGATGTACATGTTTTCCACCCAAGTTTATGAGCCCTCCAAGTGTTAACCACGGGCCTATGAAGTGGAGGACAAGTCCTTTCCATTTAAATTCTCATCTAAAACTAGTTCTCTTTCCCAGGGCAGCCAGATTCACCAATCAAGATCGGAGATGTGATTGTGCATCTAATAGGCTCAGTAAAGTGTGATTCTTTTTCAGGACGTTCAAAGGCTCTCAACTGCTGACACATAAGACTGTGATCTGGCTGTCATGATTCTTCCCCATCACATCTCTGAACAGTGGCCTCTGACAGACACCCCACACTTTAGTTGATAACGTTCAAGCCAAATTCAATGTTGGATTTTTTCTTGTATGTACTGAATATTTCATACCTTTGTACTCAATTTATTTGTTTACGAAAATAATGTTGCTGTCACCAAACCTAGATGATTTTATAACAAATGCAAATGAATTTATTAAGGGTAAAATAGAATTCATGAAGCAATATGGAGAAAGAGTATGAGCAGAATGAGGAAAGACATTTTTAAACATTTAAAAAATGTTCAGCTTCACATATGTTTAAATGAATGAATGAGGTCCCATTTCACAGCTATTCAACTAGAAAGGAATATGTTTTCCTGTGTCTATGTGTGTACATACACATGTACCTAATTATGAATTGACAAGAATATAGATTAATAGTTATATTCAGTAAATAGAACATAATAAAATATATGTAAAGTCAGTGCATACATTTCAGATGAGGAATACCACTTTCAATCAAAAGTCTGTGTAAACAATAGAAAACCAGCAAATATGTGTGTGAAATGTTTAAAACAATGGGGTTTCCTTAAAAGGAATGGCAGGAAACAACTGTTCTTTCTGACAACAGAGAAATAGGTTAAAAAAAGCAACTAGCAAATGATATATTAAAATGAGAAATATCTAACATAGTGTGGTGAAGAACACATTATATAGAAATGTGGCCTCCTGGCTTTGAATTCTAGGTTTACTATCTCATAATCATGAGACCACTTACTTTAACTCACTACCTCAAAGTTCCCTCTTGTGTATAGAGTTAATAATAATAATACTTGGCTCAAAAGTTGTTGCGAATATAAAATAATGGTGTTTTAAGCACATAGTAAGAACTATGTAAGTTTTAGCTACTGCTATGACTATGATTTTTATCATTATTATGGCTATGCAAACACTATAAAGTTTTAAAATAAGAATGCAATAAGATCAAAATAAAAATTGTATCATTACATCTCTGATAAAAAACATGGATGCATATACTCCTCAGACAGAATGGAATAACAAAAAGACCAGGTTGTTATTAGGGAGATGAGATTTTACGTGACTTTCAGCATAATTCATTATGGTGCTTGCCTTGCATTTAATAACAAATCCTGGCCTTACATTCTTTTTAATAGCTTGTCTATATCAATGACTTCTTCTGAATTTTCCGGAATGGCACTACTCCTATTGAGTAAAATCATTTTTCTTTCCTTTTCCTCCTATATTTTTCTTATCTTTTTTAATTTTTATTTTTCTGTTGCTGATCTACACAAAAACCTTAGTGTGGTTTGAGAATAGTTGCTACAGACTCAGTGACTGATTTTAGTAGGAGGCATATTGAGAAATAACACCCAAACATTTCCCTTCCCAACGCCTTCATTCCTGGATCCAGTCAGGAGAGTTGTCACTGTAAGAAATGTTTAAACCTGTAGATAATTTTTCTGAGTTTACTTGAGCCAAACTCACAACAATTGTTAGAGAAGAAAATTCTCAACAGATTGAGAAAATGTTCCTGAGAATGACAGTTTTGTGCCTTATTTTATACATTATAATCAAAGGAGGAGGCTTAAGGGGGTTGATTACATGAAATCCATTGGTGATAGACTAGGGAGGCAGGAGAAAGCAAAGTGGAGGAATATCTGGGATTAGCTAGAAAGTAAAAGAAACGGAAACATACTAGTTTTACATTGGTTGGTTCAGGTTACTTAACACTAAAGAAGGAACACGGTAGCAATGACAAGGAGGGGCTTTGTGATCTCTGCTCTGGTTCAGTGTAGGGTCTGGAAAAATGGAAATTACCCTGACATTCCAAAGGTAGGTTATCATAGATGTAAAAAGACAATAGACAGGTTCAGTTAAAGTACAAACTGACTTTTGTCAGGGAAGATACCGGCCAGGACACGACTACCCATTACAATTCACTCTCATTTAGGAAGCTTAAAGTTCAGACCATTGTAAGTGGTTACTGTAGGGCTCTGAGCACATAAGTCCACCTTGCAGACTTCCCCCAGATGTGTCAGGTTTAGCATGTGACCCTTTTTTCATGCACCTGATATACACTCACTTCTATTTGTAGCTTTACTTTTGGAGGCATATTCAGAGAAAGAGAATGAGAAATAAGAATAGTACCACTGTTAATATAGGACAAAGGAATAGTATTATATGCATTGCTACTCTGGTTATTTCAATATTATATGAAAGGAGAAAAAAAGAACATTTTTTTGGTGTTTTCACAGGATTTTTTAAATGGTTTTGCAAAGTTGTTGCCATGGCCGTTTCTTTCTCTAAAAGAAGCCTTAACACATTTTACATGGTTGTCTGTGTAAAATACTGAGAGATCGGGCTGCTGTTTGAGGTGAGCCACCTGCCACAAGGCTATTTATTTTACAGCCACATATGTTAGTGTTTGTTGCTTGGAGGGAAGCCATCATTTTTCGCCTCCTCTTTCTCCTAGAACTGTTTTATTTTTTCAACAGCTGTGTGAGACACATGCAAATTTAACAACACCTAAATAATTTTAAAATAAGCATCAGCCAAGGGGTTATTTATTTTATTTTTTTTGGTGGGGGGAGCATTTCTTCAGTGTTTGATTTGTGTTTGTATCACTTAGAGCTTTGGTAACATTAGTTTGCTTGAAAATTGGTAAAATAAATTTGCTCCAGGCTTTGACCTTATCTGACAAGATGAGCCCAGTGTGACTTTTTACAGTTGAGTTATAAACCTCTGAAGAGCAGTTTTTATTATGAAAATGCTGACAGCGCCTCAACTGTTAGCAGTAGGCATGATCTGGCTATAATTTTGTTAAAGAACAGGTACAGGTAGAATAACTATTAAAAAACCCAGAATATCCTGAAAGTAACATGATGAAAATAGGAGAGAAAATGAAAAAAGGTAACTGATGACATGAAATAAGTTAATAAAAAAAAAAAGGAGATACCTCAGAGAATAAATAAACAATCTTTTTGGTATTTATTTTTAAGCTAAATTATAATAAGAACTATACTTTTCAACTTTTGTGAAGGAGTCATACGAAGTATTTTGTATAGGGTCTAATGAAAGATAGTCATCTTACACTTTGTGATAAAAATGTAATGTGGCATATGACGCATGAAATTATTTCAAATGTGTGTTGAAGTGCTAAGTTTTTAGCTTTGTATAAAACATTAAAGTACTTTTATAAGCCCTGGCTGGTGTAGCTCAGTGGATTGAGCACGGGCTGGGAACCAGAGGGTCCCGGTTCGATTCCCAGTCAGGGCACATGCCTGGGTTGCAGGCCAGGTCCCCAGTGAGGGCCATGTGAGAGGCAACCCTACATTGCTGTTTCTCTCCCTCTCTTTCTCCCTCCCTTCCCCTTTCTCTAAAAATAAGTAAATAAAATCTTAAAAAAAAAGTACTTTTATAAGGCCTTTTGCTTTATATGTATACAGTTTGGCTTCAGTAGAATATATGTACACATATTTTGAAGGATATAAATTGTTTATTCACTTACCATGGTTTGCCTAACCAAAAAATACTCTGTTTTTGTTTTGCTATTGTTACAAGAGCAGAAATATAAAGTAGCAATTTACTTTATAAGTAAATCCCATGAGTCAGAGCTGTTATCTCTTTTGAAAAATGATTTTTAACAAATTGTATGAAATATGTCATAATCCTAAGGTTTAAATCATGTCCAAATATTTAATTTATATTTTTCATTCTATATGTACCCCTATTCTGTGACAAGTAAAATAATTATAATTTATCATTTTGATTCATTTTCTTTCACTACTCCCTTAACTCTCTAGCATCAGCGTGTGTTTAGAAAAAGTGACCTTTTAACTCTACACTTGTTTCACCATTAAATCCCCACTTTCTTCCCATTAGCATCAATAATTCATTGTTACAGGTACTCAAGTAAGCGGATATGAATAATTACTAAGCGAATACGTACACTTCAGTGTTTACCTGACTATTAGCACCTGATTTTACTCCCAAAGGAAATATGTTTAATCATACTTAAATTTGGAAAATACGTTTTCAAAAATTAGTCACAGTTATCATTAGTAGGCACCCATTACTATCCAGGCAGAATGCTTCTTATTTGAAAAAAATATTATCTTATTCCAATTTCACCATAATTGTCAATTTCCAACTGAGAAACTGGAACCTAGAACAATTTTGTATACACCCAAGGCACACAGCTATTGACAGATACTGCATGGATTTTAATTAATATATAGTAATTATTAATTTCTTCAAAGTAAGTTTCCAAAAACCTGTAAATAATTTTTGATTAAATATTTGAATAAAATACTGTAGATGGTTTATTAAAAAAACAACTCTCAATTATTGAGAATACTAAAGACATTTGCTTGGAACAATGAAGCATCTATTAAAATTTTAAGTACATTATAATTAACCACAGGTATTTAATATATGAGCATCTAAAAGTAATTGTAAGGATGCAATTACAATTATGCCTTTAATGTATTATCTTAGGAGCACCTGGCTTCCTTAATAGAAACTCAGAAATATTGTATTATTTAGCATAAAAAATGAAAACAAATCATCAAAAGGCAAAAAGTAAACTTGTCTAAAGAATTAACTCAATGGTCTGATTTATCTTTTGTATCTTTTGTGGTCTTAAAATGTTTTCTTTGAAGATGCCAACTCGTACCTGACTTGTTTCAATTTAATCTCCAAAATTTAAATTAACTCTGTGCTGGTTAGAATTACATTTTTTATGGAGTTTCACCACCACCAGAAAGCACAAGGTGCAATATAGATAGTTTGATTTGTTATTGTTTTATGCATCTCTTCCTAGAACAAAAATTAATTAAAATGTGGATTGCATAAATTGTATCCTAGTCTGAGGAGCAGGGTGTTAGTCAAGGTAACTGAAATATATCCATGAGAAAGACAAAAAACATTATATTATTTATATATGAAATCTAAACAAAGCTGAACTTATAGATACAGAGAACAGATTACTTATTGCCAGAGGAGAGGCAGAGGATAGGCAAAAAATGGATGAATATGTTCAAAAGGTATAAACTTTTAGTTATAAAATAGGTATGTAATGTACAACGTGGTAACTCTGGTTAATAACACTTTATGGTGTATCTGAAAGTTACAAAGAGAGTAGGTCCTAAAAGTTGTCATCACAAGAAAAAGAATTTAACTACATGGCCCTGGCTGGTGTAGCTCAGTGGACTGAGCGCAGGCTGGGAATCAGAGGGTCCCGGTTTGATTCCCGGTCAGGGCACATGCCTGGGTTGCAGGCCAGGTCCCCTGTGAGGGCCATGTGAGAGGCAACCATACATTGCTGTTTCTCTCCTTCTCTGTCTCCCTTCCTTCTCCTCTCTCTAAAAATAGATCTTTTATTTTTCAGTAGGGCCCTCTCTTATCTTCAGTAGGGCCAGGATAAAGTTCACTGCCCAAAGTTTATGCTTCATAGTAAGTTCAGTCCAGTCTACTGTCCCAGTACCTTAGAGCAGGGGTGTCAAACTCGTTTTCACTGGGGGCCACATCAGCCTCAAGGTTGCCTTCAAAGGGCCAAATGTAATTTTAGAACTGTATAAATGTAACTACCCCTTAACTGTGAAGGAGTTGAAATTACATTCGGCCCTTTGAAGGCAACCGTGTGGCTGATGTGGCCCTGGTGAAAATGAATCCAATACCCCTGCTTAGAGTGTGTTTCCAGCTGCAACCTAATTGCTATGCTGTGGTGTCCAGGCTCCATCTTGGAGGCCAGGGGTAACCTAGCTTCTAGGACTACATGGAGAGAACAGGCAAGTGCACCATGCATGTGCAAGCCATGAGCAAGAAAGAGCTTCTTTTTATTATTTATTAATTGTATCGCTTTTCAGTTAGTTGTGCCCATTTTCCCCCATTACTCTCCCTTGCCCTATCCACCTCCCACCTTCCACTTTCATCGTCCCCCAACCTAGTCTTTGTCCATGGATTTTCAGTTTGTTTGTTTTTTTTTAATAAATGTCCCTTGATTTGACCTTTCTCTTTCTTTTTAAATTAATGTTCAAAAATACAGTTGTCTCCATTTCCCCATCACCACTTTCCTCAATCCTATCCCCCTTTGGCTTTGTCCATGGATCCTCTATACATGTTCAAGAAGGAGCTTCTTTGTTCCCCTTGATTAGTATTAGCTTGGGCTTGGGATGGGCCAGGAGCCCTTCCAAAAATCCAATAAAATTCCCTGACTTCTGTGAGCATTGGATGGGCCCACCTACCAACCAATCCCCTCTTTCCCTAGGCTAGACTGAGTGGCCTCTTTAGTTAAGTGCCTCCCCCTGCACAATTTTGCCTTCTATATGCCCTGCCTTCCCCTACTCCAACCCTGCAGTCTGGTACTGGAGGGAGAGAAGGAAGGCGTTAATCCCCTTGGCAGAGGATGATGCTGAGGTCCCCTGGAGAGTGAAGCTGCAGCATCCTGTTGAAGCAGGAAGGCTTATGTTCTCCATTTCATTGAGCTTAATATCTAAGTCTGCTTGCTCTTTTTCCTTTATTAGTGTCTAGCAAAACACTGATGGTAACGATTTCATGTGTTTCTCAACATTCTCCTTCCATCTAGTTGTTAAATTTCACAAGTCTAGATACTTTTCCTCCTCCTCCCTATCCTCCTTTTCCTCTTTCCCTTCTTTCCTTTGAATTCTTATGCAATATTCCCTAGACAGAAGTGGGAGTAAATAGTGATTGGTAAACAATGAGACATAAAAATGAGATTTTTTTTTATAAGTTTCAGGATCACTGAATGAAAGTAGTGCCACGGAACACGTACATTATGCATTTACAAATATGTCAGTGCCTTTCACAACGATCCACAAGTTAGAATAACAGCCAGGGATCAGGTTTGGCGATGTATTTCCTTGAAAAGAATTTGAGCAGGAAAATTAATTGGAGGAGCGATGTGGCTTGTCTTTGCTGTGAAGTCACGCTTTGTAGTCCTGCTCTGGCTTCTCTTTTTATTTATTTATTTATTTGTTTGTTTGTTTGTTTATTTATTGTTTGAAATTACTTTTATTTGCCTATAGCTGGTATAAAATCTTCTATTGGTTATATATTAGTTTCAGGTGGACTACATATCGATACAATAGTTTTATACCTTACAAGGTGGTAACTAATTCTAGTAGACATCTGTCACCGTGTAATGTAACTTGATTGTGCTGAAAAATTTAGGCAATATGCTTGAATGATTAGGTTTAGATAAAGATAAGAGGACCCTATGATAAGTCCAGAGATTGGATTAAATGAAGGTGGAGGATGAAAAATTTATTTGAGCTATTCTTTTGAATTTGGTATTTGAGGGCAGATAAATTACTGTATAAAGAAACAACTAAACCGAGATGTCACATATGACAAAGAGTTATTCAGAACAAGAGAAGCAGGAGAGGGCACAGCAAGCACACAGGCCTGTGGAGAGGAGGATCGTGGTACATCTCAGGGGCTGAATCCAGTGCCTCTGCAGCCAAGAGACAAAGGAGATACGCGGGGCTTGAGGAGGCTGGAGAGTGAAGTAGGGCAAGTATGGGAGATTCCTTGAAGTTGTGGAGCAGGGAGATAATATGATGAGATTTGACCCTTGAAAATAAATAAATCATTCCATACAAAGGCAGGCAAACAAATTAGGGAAGAGTGATGTGTCCAAATGTAGCATCAGAAGGCTGTTTCTGTAACACAGGAGAGGCATTGGTGGTTCTGGCAGAGATGAAAAGGAAATGGTGGGCTTTTGAGGGATTTATGAAGAGACATTTATTTAGCTTGTGATGTTTTAGATATAGACTGTGGGAGGGAGGATTCTGTAAAAGACAAGGCCAAGGCTTCTTTTTGATTACTTGAATTTTGGACCATACTCTTCAGTGACAGAAGAATGTTTAAATAACAATTTCAAAAGTCAAATAAAATTTTTAAAATCTGAATAGAAATTTTAATTCAATAAAAACACGTGTTGAAACTCAATCTCTAATTTTGTCTTAATTTGTTCTCCATTCTTTATTTTTTTTAATTTGCAATCATGACATATCCACATAATGCCACAGAAAATTACATCCATTATCCATAGATAGATTAATGTTGTTTCATTTAGTGTACGTACTCATTCTATTTTTTTTTCATTTTAAGATTTTTTTTAAATTAGAATGTATCAAACACTAGAAAATGAACATTACTATTGTAGTCATTCTTACAGTGTTTTCTATTTTTTTAAGATTTTATTTATTTATTTTAGAGAGAGGGGAAGGGAAGGAGACAGAGAGGGAGAGAAACAGCAATGTGTGGTTGCCTCTCACATGGCCCTCACTGGGGACCAGGCCCGCAACCCAGGCATGTGCCCTGACGGGGAATCAAACCGGGACCCTCTGGTTCCCAGCCCGCGCTCAATCCACTGAGCTACATCAGCCAGGGCTTATTCTTACAGTGTTTTTCTTTTGTATGTTTTCTTTTGTGTCTGAAAAGCAGTCCGTATCGGTAATATACTTAGACAATTTAGCAGTTGAGATCCAAGAAAATTATTTATCATTTGAGTAACAAGGGGCTAACCATAAAAATCATCAAATCCTTTTGCTTTAATACTTTTTCAAAGAAAAAAATAATAGCAGTGGAGCTATATGTTAAGGAAAATGTATTTTTAAAGTTATAATTATATTTGGGAATGTTTAAAAACTAGCCTTATTTCCTTATTTTAAGATATGTTTGGGAATACATTTTAAAATATTTTAATGAAAAGATAATGAATCTATTCTTATCTGCTATTTGAAAAATGTTCAACTAGATTAAAATATTTTTAAATAATTTCCCCCCAAAAGACAAGATTAACACAGCTTTACTAAGATTGTTCTAATGTAGAGCAGTTTGCAGCCATAGTCAATGCTATCATTTTCTATGGTCGGAACACTTTCGGTTTTATACAATTACCTCTCTTATATGTAAGATTAACTAATGTCTATATGGATGCCCTGTGCCAAGTAGCAGCCTAAATGTTTTTCTTAAATTAAGTAATTCAATAAACAGCATTCCTGTTTTACAGATAAGGAAAATGAGACAAAGAAAAGTTAAGAAATGAACTCATTTTCACATAGCTTCTAAGTAGCAGAATAGTAAGAGATAAGGAAATTTCTTATTCATGCATCTCACTTTTCAAGATACGCTTTAGTTTCAATATATACTGATATATTTTCCAATGCGGTAATTTACATGTTATTCTCGAGCAGTTTCCCCACTTAAACAAAGTGCACCCCTCTCTTACCTATACTTTATGAACCTGTGCATAGCCTTACAACATCAGTGTCAGTAGAAGACGGTCCAATATCCGATTCATCAACTGGTATAAGAATCACAGAAGCCTGCTTTTTTTCCAATCTTGACTTTCTGAGGTAACTTCATCCTCTTCCAGGGAAATCCCAGACCAGCTCATTTTAAAACAAAGAAACAAGTCAAACATAAATGGAAAAATGGATCACATTTTCATTTGCCCCCTAGCTATTTATTATCCAATTTTCTTTTCTTCCTTAAGTCACTAGCTTCTATATTTTTATAGTTCTCAAGTTTCCATTGTTTCACTGGCTTAGAAAATTGTTTCAATCTGGCTTTCACCCTCACTTAACACTTTAATTTAACCCTTAAGTGAGGGCTGTTTCCAAATTCCACAACAAATTGTACTGCTCATTCATCCAGCTCTTAGTGGCATTTGTCTTTCTGGGTCCCTCATTACTGAAAGTGCATCATCATCTGACTTTTCCCCCACATTCTCTGCTGTAATAAAGGTGTCCTTGCTACTTTCTTCAGTGGCTTTTTATTTGGTCTGCCTTTCATCATGCGGACACCCTCTCTCATGAGTTTCCTGCAAAGCTACCAACAAGCACTAGCTAAGCCACGTATTTGATAATGCCTCCTGTTTGAAAGTTGTTGGGGTACATTTCACTGGTTTAGTTTAGAAGCAATGGAATCAATAGTACCATGTTTTATTTTTCATAGAAGTTTATGCAAACTATCTCATCTTACATTCTCCCTTCTTATGTTTTATTGAGGCTTAGAAATCGAGACATGGGTGTCTAATTTCCGTCCCTGTAAATAAGACTGAATTTAGTGACTGACTTGTAATGAACAGCATATGGTGAAAGTATCAGTACCTGACTCCTAAGGCTGGGTGATTAAATGCAATGGCCATCACTGGAACCCAGCACCTACCTGTAAGGATTCTCCTCTGAGCTAGAGCTGAGGTACCAGCGGACAGACAACATCAACTGCCCAGTATGTAGCGTTGGAGCCTTCACATGGTTGTGAGTGCTCCTACTCAGTGGGGCAGACAACCCTGATAGGCCCTGTCCAATGTGATAGGTAAATATTCTCTTTGTTTTAAGCCCCTAAATTTTGTGTGTTATAATGCTATAAAGATGATGGATTACTACAGAGATAAATTAGTAAACTGAAAGTATATTTTATTGCAATTAAACTGTAGAATATACCAACATATGCTTAAAATGATGTGGAGAAATTTCTATTACCTTTCCAATAAAAATCAACCTTAGTAAACAATATCAATTTCCGAATCTCAAATCTGAGCTGACAATTACAAATGCAGCAGTGTTAGCTCTGTAGTGTTTGTGTTTCCCAGCCTTTGGTGTATTTATTGTAGCTGGTTGATGATTCCATTCATGAATTGTAATTATAGCATTTCAGACCCTTAGGAGCTAATAGCAATGTTGGCATTTTATTGTTGTTTTTTAAATTCTATTAAGAGTGAAACATCTCCTTGAGGCTCTGTGATATGTAGAAACGTTTTTCTCTCAGATTGGAATTGTGGACACAGATTGTGCTTTGTAAACCTAATCTCCACAGTCTGCGGCTGCTGCTCTCAGTGCTTTTATTATCTGTCATCTCACCTCCACTTCTACCTTATCCCCCTCCCCACGTAGCAGTCTCCATCCCACCCTCAGGTGTCCACTCCACTTCCTTGCTCTCTCCCAGGACTTCAGGCGCTCTGGGTATGCCTGTGGCAAATGCCTATGCTTCCTTTAACCATGACAGATAATTCACAAGTGAAGAGCTGTACGGCTGCAAGATTCACAGCTATTTTCAGAGTTTAAAGTTAATTGACACTATGTTTTAGTGATACATTTTTTTTTCTCTCAGTAAAAGGGATATCAGTCATGTAATCACATTTGCATGGCAATGTAGTATTTGGAGGGGGGAATTCATAGAAAAATTGTACAGAGTTTAATAGATCCATTACTCATATAAGTCCTAACTTTGAAATTGAATATTGAAGGATTGGCAAATTGGAGAAAGAAAAAACAAATGTTGACTAAAGTTGTATATAATAGCAGCTTTGATTTCTGCATAATCTAACATTTTTATTGCGAGCATTCTTATGTGTATTTGAAATATAACTGGTTAAATAAAGCATAATGTTATATAATATTATTTATTTGCTTATATGATAAGTACAGAGCTTAAGTCCAAATTTGGGGTGCCCAGTAACTTATAAATTTTGCCACAGTTAATACACAAATATCAAACTTAGAGAATGTGAAAAAGACTTGGAAATATTGTTGAGCAGATTCCTCAATAAACACAACAAAAGTCTAATTCTAAAACTGTGTTCTGGACCAATATCTAAAATTTCCCTTTTTATTTTCATTTTATATTTCATTCATGGGTTAGCCAAAAGTGTGGCATCCAGAAGTGATCATGTCTACTCCATCAAGTGAAAACAGACTTTCCAGCAAATATTTATGCACCTATATGTTTAGTGTAAGCACTATAGAGAAAGGACTGTAGAGGTTGCAGACACATAAGTTCTCTCTGATTGGAAATATGGCCTGAATTTGAACAAGAAGTCTGAAAATATTCTTGAGAGGGTCTGGTATTTAGGATTTGAAATATTGATAAGTAAAATTAAACCAAAATTTGAAAATTAGATATTAATGATATTAAAATGACCTACCCAACAAAAGGTTGAGTGCCATTTTTAAACTCTTCGGCCACCATGTAAGGAAATTGAATTTTTCATGGACCCATGGAAGATTCATTCATTTAGATTTTGAGTATATGTCTTCTCACACACATCTGTGTACTTGTATATAAAACTAGAATTTACATTGTAAGTTTTGCTCCTTATAACTCTTTGTTTCTATAATAAAGCAGTGCATTAGACACTAACAGACATATGGAAATTTTTCAATCACAATATTTATTAATATAGAGGAAAACAATAGTTCAAATTTCCCAGACTCTTATTTAGGCCCATGTGAATGGGGTGGCTTAGCCTAGTATACTTGACGTGGAAGGTTATAATTTTTCTTGGGCTGAGTGAACATTGTAGTTGATAACAAACCCAGTTTTGGCTACTTGCCACTTGAGAACCAAAACTCAAGAGATAGGACCTGGTGGAGGAAAAATCAGTTTATTCAAGCACCAGCAGCCTGAGAAGTGGAGGTCTATCATCACAAAGACCATCTTAACATGAGCCAGGAAGGGAAAGGCAGAACAATGGAAACTGAAAGGGGCTGTGGGCCCTCGTTAAGGATGCTATGTGCCAGTCAGGAGTATGCTCTCATAGTGATCTCCGTCTCAGAGCCAATCAAAAGTCCGGTTTTCATCAGTCCAAGGTGAGCAAATCTTCTGGAGCCGTAGTGCCTGAAGGCTGGAGTCTGCTTCCATTGAAGTTAGCTCCTATAGTCCTTTAAGCAAAGAGGCTCTTTATTGTAACCACATGTGAATTTACAAGTAAGTCAACATTTATAGAGATGATATTAAAAGAATAAAGGAGTGGGTTACTTGGTCACTTAGCCTAAAGATCTCTGAGAGGAGGAAGATAGCTGTGTTTATTGGATATTTGCTAATCCTGTTAGGGGACATGTGATATTCAATGTCGTCTTGACTGGGGCACTAACTGTTGCCAAAGAAAATGGGCTCTTGCAAAGTTGCAAGAAAAGAATTTCAAGGACTCACACATGAGAGAAGTTTAAATATAATGTCAAGATTTATTGGGGTGGAAAGAAATGGCACGCAGGAAGTAGAGAGCAAGCAGGCTCTAGTAGCACATGCTCCAAGGTCCTTGATAATCATATATTTTGTTGGTTTTGAAAAGACATAGGCTGTCTTTCAAACTATCCAGCCTCTTTCCATATTCTCCCTGGGACAGTCCATATTCAATATTCAATCCCTTTTCAGGATCTTTCAGGCTTTTGTGCCTTTATACTCTCTGATCATTTTCCCAGGCTAGACTCCTGCTGTTGATGGGCTCCCTTTTGTCTCTACTGTGCTGCTTCTAAGTTCTGCTTCATCATCTGGCTCCCACTGAGCATGCACTGAGTAGACGGATCTCCACCTGCACTATCTTAGCTTCTACTGTGCATGCACCCAGAAAAGGAATATCCTTATCACTGTTTACCCCTCTCCCCCCAGGAATCTAGGTGAACCAGCTGGTTGCTCTTTGGGGAAATTGAAAGCCATCATTTCCTACCCTTTTGGCAGAGAATGTGGCTGTCCCTTGGGGTGCTTGTGAAGCTGTAGCTTCCTGACTTTATCAGACTCAGAAAGTTTAGTTCCTTTCTTAGTACCTAACTAGTTCCCTATGCTAACATAACCAGTAAAAGACCTTGGATAAATCATACAAGCCCTCTGGGTCTAGTTACTTCTCCTGAGAGTGTTCTGCATTGATATTGAAAAAGTCTTTTTAGCATTAAAAGTATGTACATCTTAGGCATTTAAGTGTGGATAAAGCTAGATATACCTTAAAATTTAATTTTAGTCCAGAAATTTATTTATATGATTAAAGTCATAGAGCGTAAGCATTCTACTAAAGACTTTGAGTTATGAAAAATCTTTTTACTTCTTTCTAACAATGCCAACTTTATTACAAAAATCTAACTCATTCTTTTGAAGAATACAAAAGTAATTAAGGATAAGTTGATGTAAATAAAGTTTTCTAAGTAAATATATGTTTCTAATAAATAGATAAATGAAACTTCATTTAAAATACTTTTCGTTGGACACCTGTCATACGTCATTACCAAGTTCTTCCTGAGAGAATGTGTTGGGAAGGTGCACTCTGGAACATAGCTAATATCACTCACTATGGAATTATGTACCTAGCTGAAATATAGAACTGGGTTTTAAATGTTTTTTAATGTTGAATCTTGAGAAATTTCCTGTGTTCTTCACAAAGATTTATCTAAAATGACTTAAACATTTTGCCTTTGAAATAATGTCTGCATTTGAAATTATATTGCATTTTCAAAACTGTCTTCATTCAGTATTTCCTCATTCTTTTTCTTCAGAAGTGTGAAACTCGTGTTCCTAAAGTAGGGCCGAAATTTCAAAGCATACACCTTGGAATTTTTAAAAATTATTTTTAGTTTAATTCGATTTTATTAATTTATATGATTTCTGTTCATCAGATTACGAGACTTTAGAGCTTGATGTCAGCTTTCTATGGAAAAAATAATTTGAGATTATAAAAATATTAATGTGGGCATGTGTCTTACTGATAAATGCATTTTCTGCGGTGCCTTATGCCACCAATTATGGCGTTAACAGCCATTTTGTTACTAGATTTATTTAACACTGAAGCATAATGGCAGATCTAGTCAAATGGACATTAAAACTGTAACTCTCTTTTGAAACATAAAATGCCTCTGTATGGTTGACACTGCCATGATGATGACATGGGAGGGTCCTAAATTCCCTTCCTCTGTTGACTCTTTCATTGTATGGGTGCACACTAATCAATTTTCTTGGAGAACTTCATAAACTAGTTCAGTGGTCCCTATATATCAGATGACTGAGAAAATCCCACAATAAAATATGTATGAAAGGCTGAGTCCTACTCTTGCCATAAACTTCAAACCTAGAACAAAGGCTTACAACTGGGAGGAAATCCCCAAATCTCAGCTTCTCTTTGAGAAACAGAGTTTGGGTCTCAATATGGCACACCAACTTTTAAGGATGCCACCTAAGAAATAGACCCCTGTTGACCTGACTCTGAAAACCAACGGGGCTTGTTTACAGGAATGCCCAGTAGTATAGCAAAAAGGAAGCAGCTGTTAAAAGGTAGCGTGCGAGCACCCCCAAAGCTACGCTCCCTGGGCTTAGAAGACAAAACCATCTCTCTCTCAGTTTTTCCCTAGAAGGGGTTTCACTGCAAGCTGCTGCCTGAAGGCCCAGCTTTTAATCAGCCTGCATTTTAGAGCTGACTCGGATCCTCTCAGGAACCTGAAAGAGCAGGTGGGCTATCCCCTGCCTTGTCCCTCCAGCTAGCTTCAACAATAAAACCAATTTGACAGCATCTCCTTGGAGGGAGTTTGTCCCCACATCTAGAGCTCCTACTTTTTTGGCTGCCACCTGAGGGACAGGCCTTCAGATCAGAGTATAAATTAATGAAACAGAGATTAGAAACACAATAGAAAATCAATGAAGCTAAGACCTGTTTTCTTTCGATAAGATAAACAAAATGGACAATTCTTTATCTAGGCTAAAAGAGAGAGAGAGAATAAAACAAGAAATGAAAGAGTAGATGCCACAGCTAATATCACAGAAATACTGAAGATCATAAGAAACTACTGTGAAAAATTACATACTAACAGATTCGCTAACCTACAAGAAATGTATTAAATTCCTAAGAGCATGCAACCTACCAACACAGAATCATAAAGAAACAAAAAAATCTGAACAGACCAATTTGCTAGCCAAGAGATTGAATCAATAATCAAATACTTTCCAATAAACAGAAGTCCAGAACCATAAGGATTCACTGGTGAAGCTTATGAAATATTTAAATAATTAATATTAATTATTCTCAAATTCTTCCAAAAATTAAATAGAAGAGAATATTTGCAAACTGATTTTATGAGGCATATCAATCACCCTGGTACTAAAGCCAGACAAGGACATTAGCATAAAAAATACTATAGGCCAATAGCCATGTTGAACATAGATGTTTCCCAACAGAATAAAGCAAACTGAAATTAACAATACGTTAAAGGAGTCATATCATACACCATGATTGTGTGTTATTTATTCCTGGGAGGGAGGATGGTTCAACATATGCAACTCAATGAATGTAATATATTCTATTAACAAAGTGAAAGAAAACCCGTATTATCATTTCAATGGGTGTAGAAAGTCATATGACATATTCAACATATTTTCATTGTTAATATAGATGGAATGTAGCTCAATATACTAAAGGCCATAGGTGACAGCTCATAGCTAATGTCATACCCAAGGGTGAAAAGCTGAAAGTTGTTTTTTTAATTTCTCTCTAAAATGAAGAAGAAGGCAAGAATACCCACCCTCACCAGTTTTATTCAGCATAGCACTATACTGGAAGTTTTAGCCAAATAAATTAGATAAGAAAAAGTGTATCAGTGGAAGTGGAGTTCTTGCATTGTTGCGAGAAAAAGAATTTCCTGAGATCCCGCATGGGTGAATGAGGTTCCAGGGAAAACGTTATAGATGATGTAACATTAGGGAGTATTCTCTTCTTGACTTCCCAAGGTCCCATCCCCATCTGTCTTGCCATAGAAAATGTCCCATCTTGTCTCCAGTAGAATAGAGGCCACTTCCCAGAGTTTCTTCTCCATATTAAAGCCCATTCCAACTCAGCATCCGGCTAGTTTACTGTATGTTTCTAGCTGAAATACATTTCTGTTCTGTAGTATTCAGGCTCCTCCTCTAGTCTAGTTGTGGAGAACACATGGCCATGACCATGCATCTGCTAGGGCCACTTGGTCATGGCAAGAACAGGCCACTGCACTTTGCAAGTGCTGGACATCAATGGGGGTCGGGGAGAGAGAGAGAATAAGAATCTTCTTTGTTCCCCTGGGGTTATATTATCTTGGGCTAGGAAAAGACCAGAAGTTTTTTAAATGGCCAATCAACTTTCCATGTTTTTGCAGACTTTTAATAAGTTAAACCCTCTAATTAAACTGGCAGGCTTCTGTGGTGAAGCATAGGCCCTGTGTCACCCAACAATCCAGTTCCCAAGGGGAGAAAGGAGGAGGGTTAATTCCCTTGGCAAAGCAATTCTGTAAACCTGTGGGGTGCAAAGCTGTAGCTTCCTGGCTAAGCAAGCAGGCTTATGCTCTCCTGTTTATTAAACTTAATGGCTACTTCTTTATGGCCCCCTTTCTTTATTAATATCTGGCTAAATACCAACAATAACAAAAGAGAAAAGTGTATCCAAATTAGAACAGAAGAAAGTGAAATGAAAGCATTCAACTCGGAAAGGAAGAAGTAAAAGGCTCTTTGTCTGTAGATGACTAATATTCTATATAGAAAACCCTGTACACTTCACCAAAAAGCTGTTAAAGCTAAGAAAAAAAAATCAGTGGGGTTGCAGGATATGAAACAATATATAAAAATTAGTTGTGTTTCCCTCAACAGATGGTTAAGTTGCAGGAATGTCCTCCCGTGCACCAAAAGTTGTGGGTTTGATTCCTAGTCAGGACACATACCTAGGTTGTGGGTTTGATCCCCAGTCAGGTCATGTACAGAAGGCAATCATCAATGTTTCTCTCTCATCTTTCTCTCTCTCTCTCTTTCTCTCTCTTTCTCTGTCTCTCTCTCTCTCTCCCTCCCTCCCTCCTTATCTTTCTCAAATTAATAAAAGGATAGGAAACTCATCTGAGGATTGAAAAAATATTTGCATTTCTATACACTAACAATGAACTATTGAAAGAGAAATTAAGAAAACAATCCCATTGTAATATCCGCGTAAAAATGTAATGCTTAGAAATTAATTAAAAAGGAAGTGAAAGATGTGTATGTGGAATACTATGGTTTTATGAAAGAAACTAAGGAAGACACAAATAAATGGAAAGTTATCTCCTGAATATGGGTTTAAAGGATAAATATTGTTAAAATGTCCATATTACCCAATATAATCAACAGCTCAATGAAATCTGCATCAAAATCTCCATAGCTTTTTTTCAAGAAATAGAAAAAAAAATGGAAATACTCTTTCAACCTCAAAAGACTCAGAATATCCAAACAATCTTGAGAAAGAAGTGCTAAGCTAGAGGCATCGCTGCTTAAACTATAATACTAAGCTATAGTAATTAAAACCATGTACTATTAGCATAAAAACAGACACATAAATGAACAAAATGGAATAAAGGGCCCCAAGAAAAACCCTTGCATATGTGGTCTATTAATATCCAACAAAGGTTCCAAATACATACAACAGAGAAAGGGTGTTTTCTTCAATAAATGGTGTTGGAAAAACTGGATGGGCACATACGTAAGAATAAAACTGCACCCCTTTCTTACACCATACACACATATTAACTCAAAGTGGATTAGAGAATTGAATGTCAGACCTAAAACCATGAAAGTTCTAGAAGAAAATTTAGAGAATAATCTTCTTGACATTGGTCTTGGCAATGATTTTTTTTTTTTACTTGACATCAAAAGCAAAGGCAATAAAATAAAAAAATAAACAAGTGTGACAACATCAAACTGAAAGGATTCTGCACAGCAAAGGGTACAATCAAGACAAAGAGGAGGCAACCTGCACAATGGTAGAGATTATATAAGCAAGTCACACATCCCATAATCAGTTAATACCCAAAATATAAAAGAGCATAGACAAAACTAGATAGCAACAAACAAAAAAAAATCAGAAACAAAAACAAAAAATGAATAACTCAATTTAAAAATGAGCAAAGAACTCAAAGAGTTTTCCCACATTAGATATGTAAATGGTCAACAGGAACATGAAAAGCTCCTTGACACTTCTAATCGTCAGAGAAACACAAATCAAAACCACAATGAGATACCATCACACCTACATTAGAATGTCTGTTACCAAAAAGACAGGCAATAAGAGTGTTGACAAGGATGTGGGGGAAAGGGAACCCTTGTACACTATTGGTGGGAGTGCAAATTGGTTCAGTCACAATGTAAAACAATATGAATCTTCATCAATTTAAAAATAAAAGCATCATATGATCCAGCTATCCCATTTTCTGGTCATATATCCAAAATAAATTCATTATGTCAAAGAGATGTCTGTATCGTATGCTTGTAATTGTATTATCCACAATAGCTAATGAATGAAAATGACCTAAGTGTCCATTATAGATGAATAGATTAAAAATGCTCTATTTATATCCAAGGGAATATCATCAAGCCTTAAAAAAAGGATATCCTGTCATTTGTGAGATCATGGATAAACTGGGAGGTCATAATGCTAAGTGAAATGTCAGACTGAAAAAGACAACTACTATGTGATATCATCTATATGTGGAATCAAAGAAAGAAAGAAAGAAAGAGAAAGAAAGAAAGAGAGAGAGAGAAAGAGAAAGGAAGGAAGGGAGGGAGGGAGGGAGGAAGAAAGAAAGAAAGAAAGAAAGAAAGAAAGAAAGAAAGAAAGAAAGAAAGAAAGAAAGAAAGAAAGGAAGGAAGGAAGAGAGAAAGAAAGAAAGAAAGAAAGAAAGAAAGAAAGAAAGAGAGAGAGAGAGAGAGGGAGGGAGGGAGGGAGGGAAGGAGGGAAGGAGGGAGGAAGAAAGAAAGAAAGAAAGAAAGAAAGAAAGAAAGAAAGAAAGAAAGAAAGAAAGAAAGAAGGAAAGAAAGAAGAATGGTGGCTGCCAGAGCAGGAGGGGTGGAGAAATGGGGAAATGGTCAAAAGGTGCACATCTTTATTTGTAAGATGAATAAGGTGTGAGGATCTAATGCATAACATGATGACTATAGGTGGCGATCCTCTATTGTGTAATTGAAATTAGCTGAGAGTAATGGGCTCTGAACCAAAGAAGGGCGTAAATATGTGAGGCAATGGGTCTGTTAACTAACTCATTGAAAACCCCTTAATAATGGATATGTTTGGCCATCGTCACACTTAAAATATCTTGTAATTTTATTTGTTGATTATAATTTAATAAATAAATAACCACTGTATAATTTTGATGTAAATTGGCATTCATAGTCTAAATAGCTAATGTAAAAATGGTCTGTGAAATGGAACATCAAGCTCAACTTTCAGATTCACCTGATATGTCATCACTGTAGTGCTGCCCCATCTTATGTATGCCACTTGCCTCCCTCCCCACACCAGAGCTGAGTTGTAGGTTTATCATACATGTCATAAATTGTCCTATTTTTATTTAAACAGTTGTTTTACATTAGCATAATAGGAGGATGGTAAAACTGGAGAGTTTTCCTTGTGTAAAGTTACTATTGTGTTTATTAAAGGTTTTATGTATTTGTTTTTGGAGAGAGGGGAAGGGAGGGAGAAAGAGAGGGCAGAAACATTAATATGAGGTTGCCTGTCATGTGCTCCCTACTAGGGGCCTAGCTCACAACCCAGGCATGTGCCCTGACTGGAAATCGAACTCATAGGGTTCTTCTACCAGGCATGAACCCCTGACTGGGCCTTGCAGGCCAACACTCAATCCACTAAGCCACATCAGCCAAGTATATTTATCTATGCACTTGCCAATGCATGTCTATAACTGAGGATTGGACCGGATCCTGCTGGTTATTCTCCAGAAAGACTCCTTCCATCCTCCGATATATTTTTTAAAGTATCTACCTCAAAAGCATATGGTAATGACATATATTTAATTCTAGTCTTTGTGAAAATGATGTCCTAATAGGAGAAAGGCTTCCTTGGGTCTTTGGTTCTACTTTATTTCTGCTAGTTTCAGCATACATATTTACTATTAAATCAATTAAAGCATATTTTTAAATGTTATATTTAGCTAAGTGCATTTCATTGTCTTGAAGTCCCTATTGTTTCTTATGTAATCCATCATTAAGTCCCATTAGACTTTCTCAATAATAGATCTGGAATTAAAATGTTTTTCAAAACATCTATAGATTGATAATGATCAAAGCTATCTAAGCTTTTATTTGAAAAAAAATTCCTCAAATGTCAACTACCTTTTATTTCAGAGCCTCTCTACTTATCTTTTTATAGTAGATAGATTTTAAACTGACATGTATCTTTCCTCTTCTCAAATACTTTAATGCCTTTTCACCTCTCCAGAAATAAAACCCAAAATCCAAACTATAACCAGTCAGGTCCAGCAGAGCAGTCATTCTGCCACGGTCTAAGGGCTTTTCCTAACCCCTCCCTGACACCCTGGGATCTAACCACAAAGCCCTCTCTGCTGCTCCCCCACAGTGTCAGTCTGCTCCCGCTCGGGTCTTTGCCCTTACTGCCCTTCTGCGCGAAATCCCTTCTCCATGCACCTGCCTGTTTTGCTACTTGTTGAGTATCTTCTCTTCAACAAACTTGATTTTTCTCCATGTGAAATATCCATTACTAGAATAGCTTTAATAAATAAACTTATGATCACACTGAACTTATTTTTCCATCATTTATCTGTTCATTTTCTACATGGGGCCACCTAATTCAAAATAATGTTATGAGCAAATGATGGGATCATGCATGGTTGTATATTAAACAAAAAAAAATAGAAAGATTGAGACTAATATTTGAGAGAAAATCTTTTGGTGTTGTGCAGTCAAGAAATAAAACAAAGAGAGACAAGTAAATCTATTAGCAGAGGGCATCAATGTAGATTAGCGGTGCGGACAACCAAAAAGAAGAGAGGAGGATAAATCAGAACTAAATGGAGACAACCGTACTTGAACAACAATTAAAAAAAAAACAAAAAAAAGAACTAAAACTGCAGCAGGAAGTATCTACCACAGGCGACAAGGCTGAAGAGAAAATGAGAAGTCCTTGACTTTATCAAAGCTCGCAGCTCTCTGGGAAAAGAGCTTTTCCTGAATGTAACTGGAGTCCTTGAGAGGACATGGTAGCATGTGATTGGTTCAGATGGAGCTAAGAGAAGCTGAAGGTTAGAACCAGCTTGTAACAGAACCCCTCTGCTGTAGGGAAATAAGGAACCCAAGGCAGAAAATGAGGTTTACCAGTGATATCCAGTCCCAATGGACATCTTTATTTTCTATCCTTCTAGCACAGCTATGTCAAGTTCAATAATTAGAAAACTAAGCACCAAGAATTTATTAGTTCTGCCCCTTGATTAAAGATCTGGAGAGATTTAGAACTTACTATAATGACCACTTGTGAAAAACACTGAAAGAGGAAGAAGTGGCATTTTATAATTGAAAATGTACACATGTGTATTCAAGAATGCGTGTGTAAATACAATTCATTAAAATGGTTTAAACATCTGGTGGTATTTAGATATCTTTATAAATGTTGGAATAATTGTACTATGCTCTTTAAAGCTTTCTTCTTGATTGACTAATATTTAATGAAATTGTAGGAAAATACTTTCTGATTAGGAATATGATAGAGAGTTAGATAAAAATAGATACAGATGAAACAATGTTAGTGGTGTCACTTTTAGAGCTCACTATAGAAAAAATACTGTTTGTTTTAAAAATTATGTGAGCATGTTCCGGTGAAGATCTCATCACTATATCTGTAATTATAAATTATGGTAATAGCTATATTTAAACCTTTTTGTGCATGATGTAAGTATTATGCAAATGTGTAATGACCCACAAAAAAAAGAATGTGCTTATTGCAGAATTAATTTTAAGAAATTAAATACACAATTTATGCAAAAAGTTTTAATGTTTGTTTCTTATTATAATTTAAATGGTATAAATTTGGTGGGAATTAGCGTAAAGTATAATGCATATTTATAGATATGTATCAATAACATTTCAATTAACTCTCTCATAGCTATCATGGTAAGTAAGCTGAGGTTGCTTATGCGTGTTGCTGTTGAATCTGGCGTTGTTCTGATACAAGGAATTTCTATCAGAAGGCTTTTATTCTTCCTCTATGATATAGCTGTAGCACAAGAAACTCCACAGTGTAGCAGAAAAACACATAAATGACATATAAATGTATGTTAAAAGAACTATTTTTATTGGTAAAAACAATAATTACCAAAAGCAGGCCATAAAATATGTGGGAAATGAGTGTACAACCCAATTACAGAATAAGGCAATGGTGTATAAATGCATAACACCATAACTTTATTAAACTGCTCTGACAATAAGTTTTAGTTTAGCTATTTATTCCACATGTGAAAAGTGTTGACAGAAATTTAATTTAAAGTAGTCTTAAATCTTAATTCAAAATTCTGTTGAGTTAGAATAAAAATGTTATTTTAATAATAAATGGGAGTATAATTTTGAAAATGTGTCTTATATGGAGAAATGTATTTATGTGTCATCAACATTTAAGTATGAATAGTATTTATAATAAGTATGTAGTTGTCAACATTTTAGAACAGGAACTTTCTAAATATTCTCAGTGCAGCCCACAGTAAGAAAACCATTTTGTTTTCTGTGTACATATATTTTAAAATACTTGAAACAATACACCCTTATGAGATCAAACTGCTTCTGAAACATCTATTCTAATTTGTTCTATTCTATTCTTTTCACTTTTCAGCTATTCCTTTTCTTCCCACTCCTCCTCCTTCCCCATCTCTACGTCCAAATCCTCCTCCTCTGTTACCTCTATTACTTCCTCCCCTGTCCTTCTGTTCTGCATCTTCATCCATGAAACCTATAGCATGAAAAATAGCTACTCTAGAGACCTGCGAACAACAATTACTTGGGAAATGTTAACCCATCTTCTTGACCATAGTAACACGATTGCTTAAATTCCTCAATGAATTGGGGGAAGGATTTTGTGTGTTTGTTTTTTCTTTATAGCTTTCGGGTTTTGAATTGGCTTCTTGTTATCACAGTCCTATTGACCTTTTTAGTTTCTCATTTATGTGTCTATATTAAAATGTATGCACATGAGAGTAATTATAGTAAATTG
>PVJI01015592.1:0-40686 GCA_004026765.1 Micronycteris hirsuta
GTAATGTAATTATGATATGACTTGGTGTATTTATTCCTCCTTGGGTCCAACTTCTTCAGGACTCTCTGAGCTTCCTGGACTTCCTGGAACTCTATTTTCTTTACCAGATAGCAGAAGTTCTCCTTCATTATGTTTTCAATTTCTTGCTCTTTTTCTTCTCCTTCTGGCACCCCTATGATTCGGATGTTGGAATGTTTAAAGTTGTCCCAGAAGTTCCTAAGCCTCTCCTCATTTTTTGAATGATTGTTTCTTCAGTCTTTTCTAGTTGAATGTTTATTTCTTCCTTCTGGTCCTAACCGTTGATTTCAGTCTCAGTTTCCTTTTCTTCACTCTTGGTTTCCTGTATATTTTCCTTTATTTCACTATGCATAGCCTTCACTTTTTCCTCTGTTTTGCTACCATACTCCAGCAATTCTGTGAGCTTCTTGATTACTGTGTTTTGAGCTCTGCATGTGATAGGTTGCCTATGTCTTCATCGCTTAGTTATATTTTTTCTTGAGCTTTGATCTGTTCTTTCACTTGGGTCATATTTCTTTGTCTTGGGGCACCTGTTACGTTGTAAGTGGTGAAGAATTAGGGCGAGGCAACAACCCACATTGCTCTGTTGTGGTGCTGTATGTTGAGGAGGGGTCAGAGAGGGAACAATGCTGCTTGGTCGGCTCTCGGCCGGCTTTCAGTTGCTTCCTCTATTACCCACAAGCAAATTGGACCCGTCTGGTGCTGATTTCTGTGTGGGTGATTTTGTGTACATTCTAGGACCCTGTGGGTCTCTCCAACAAACTCTCCTATAAGGCTGGGAGTTCTTCCCGCTGCCACAACCTCCACATGTTTTTACAGAGGTTTTGAGGCTTTATTTTCCTGCACTGGAACCTTGGGTTGCATGGTCTGTCTTGCTCCCCAGTTGTTCCTCCCGGTTTATCAGCACACAAATGTGGGACCACCTGCTCCGCCAGCTGCAGCCTTGCTCACCCTGGTGCTCAAGCCATCGCCTTGCTGCACGTCATCTACACACCGCTGCCCGTTTCCACCCCTCCTACTGGTCTGGATGAATGTTTCTTCTTTAACTCCTTGGTTGTCAGACTTCAATACAGTTTGATTTTTCAGGCAGTTATGGTTATTTTTTGTTTTTAAATTTGTTATTGTCCTTCTTTTGGTTGTGCGAGGAGGCAAAATGTATCTATGTATGCATCCATCTTGACTAGAAGTCTTTGTAAGGGGTTTTTTGTTGTTTGTTTGTTTGTTTTAAGGAAAATATTTATTTACTTTTTAAAGTGTTATTGAATCTATTGGGTTACATTGGTTAATTAAATATGCTTCAAGTTTACAATTCTATAATATATCATCCATATATTGTATGTTCACCACCCATAGTGTAGTCTCCTTTGCAACTCCTTTTTTATTAAAGATTTTATTTATTCAGTTTGAGAGAGAGAAGGGTAGGAGAAAGAAAGGGAGAGGAACATTGATGTGTAAGAGAAGCATCAATCCGTTGCCTCTGGCATGCCCCCGACCCAGGACCTGGCCCAAGCCAGCAACCTTTTACTTTGAGGGACAATGCCCAACCCAAGCCACTGAGCCATGCTGATCAGGGCCTCAACTCCATTTTTAAAAACCTGGTTTCCCAGCTTAAAAAGCAATCACTCATTAGAAGTGGGAGGGATGGGGGAGCAAAGCAATTGTAAGAAGTGACCATAAATAGAGGAAGGAGGTGCAAAACTGCAAAACACAGATATTCCAAGCATAGTAGTTTAGAGTCCTGTAGTGTGAATGCAAATAAATTCCCTGCACCCTAGGGTCCCTGAAGTTCATTAAAGTATTAAAATACATTAAGTGCCCTGACTGGTGTGGCTCAGTGGATTGTGTGCATGTTTGTGAACCAAAGGGTCACTGGTTCATTTCCCAGTCACAGCGCATGCCTGGGTTGTGGGTCAGGTCCCCAGTAGGAGGTGTTCGAGAGGACATTGATATTTCTCTCCTCTCTCTCCTTCCGTTCCCCTCTCTATAAAAAATAAATAAAATCTTTAAAAAAATACAGTATAGTATTTGAGCATGATAAATACCCTGAGTCAATAAGAAAGGGAAAATTGTATATGTTTTGTTTAAGAAAGTGTTTTTAAGGAAAATTTTACTGAACAGCAAGTTTTAGCCTATAATGTGCTTATTTACAAGCTGCTTTTGAAATTTGAAATTCAAAAGTAATTAAAATACTTTCAGAAGTTTGGCACTCAAAGAGAAGTTTCATCTCTGGAAATTTTATTTATGGAACATTTCATTATTCTATTCCCTAGTGATGCCAAATCAATTAAGCATAAATTGTAGTTGTTAAAGACAGATCAGGAGTTAGTGCCTTTGACTTTTAATCAGTTTAGTCCAACCCAAGAAGCAGCACTAATTGCCTTTAGTTTGGTGCTCATTCATAGCAGCACTTACAATATTTTCAAAACCATCATCTTTTAAGAGATTACCCAGAAAGGAGGCAGTATTTCAAAGTACTTGAGGGAGGGAGCCCTAGAGTCAGACTGCCTGAAGTCAAATTTTGGCCCTACTGCTTACTAGCAGTACAATTTAAATTACCTAATCTGACCCATGCCTCAGTTTTTTGTTGTGTAAAATAGGGAAAGTAATAAAACTATCTCATAGGAAAGTTTCGAGGACTAAAGCTAAAGCAAGTGAAGTCTTAACACAGTTTTTGAACCCAGCTTAATAAATGATGGCCATTGCTTTATTACAAGGCCCCTATTAGGAGTGCTTCCTGTAGAAATACTAAGTAACAATTTACTGTTTCTTTCTGTGAAATGAATTGCTGTTTTCTCATCTTTGCACATAATGCAAATCATTTTAGCCAACTTTGCCTAGTATAAACATGCTTTTACTTTTTACTAGATGCTGATGTTCTATAAATTGATCAGAAATGTATCACAAAAGAATTTTGGTTTTACAGATTACCCTGTTAGAGACAATTTTAGGCTTATTTAGACTGGAAGAAGCTATAAGTAGTCTGAAATGTTTTACTACCTACCAAGTGCATAACAGTTCTGTAACATTTAAAATGTGTTTGAACAAGAGTGTCTTTTGTAATTAGTTTTTTGTTTAATGACATCAAATGCAAGCAGGAGCCCATGTTAACCACCAGCTCAATATAATCTGGCTTTTTCATGTTCCCTGTTAAGTAGGCTGGAGCTTGTCAGGCTTTAGTATATAATTCCTGTGTTCCAGAAATTGATCTCAGGCTTCCCACTACTGACACACTGCCAAAGTGCCTTGGAAAAACTTAGTGAAGTTCATCATTTGAGTTTCAATGGAGCAGTTCAAATCTGCTGAAGAAACTACCACCTATTATGTGTGCCTCATGTGCTCTCTCACTTAATCCTTGTAGTAGTCCTGTGAAGTAGGTGGTTTTACTCCCTTTTACAGAGGAGGAGACTGAGGCCTGCAGAAATTAATTTGGTAAAGATTACATATAGGGGAAATGGTGGAAACAATATTCAAGCAAAGTTCATGTGCTTGAATACCCATGCTCTTCACTATGCCCTTCTGTCTCTCAGAAGGATGTAATAAATTACTCTTTGTAGTTTGTACACAGCTATATGTAAATCCCCACCAGAACCAATCTGGAATATTTCTCTGTGTGTCAACAATTGGTCCATGACTTAGACCCTGTGAATCAACAGCCAGAAAGGGCTCATTATGGAACCATACAAAAGGATAAATGTGGCTTCCTGTTCTGTTTTTTGTTTTGTCTTGTTTTGTTTTGTTTTGTTTGTTTGTTTGTTCAGACATCCAAAAACCTGGTCAGATTTCTCAAAATGAGGGACATGGGGAAGGCAGAATTTTTTTTTTCTTCCCTTCTTTACCTCATATGGAGCTTAAGTTTTTTTTGTTTTTTGTTTTTAATCATATTTCGTCTTACCTCTAAACTTCTATAGCAGGTGATTTTTTTCCCCCTGATTGGCACTTAGAATATGTTCCCTGTGAAAATTTGATCCCCTTCAAGGTTTTTGTTTTTCTTATTTTTGTTTTGTTTTTATTGCACTTGTATTATGGCAGATATACTTTGTATTGATTTTTTTTAACTTGAATACCCTTGGGTAAAGTCATCTGGATAAACATGATTTTGTGACATTGCAGTATAGGTTTGCCAGAGAAACCAAATAATTGGGGGTATAAAAATTTTCATTTCTGGAATTGTGCTTTGTTAATATGAAAATATATTGATTGTCCAGGCATTGCAATTAGTAGGCAGTTGCCATTTTCTATAGCTACCTTTTTAAAACAATCCTTAAAACCCCCTAAACTAGAATTGTGTCTTATTCACCTTCCTATCTCTAGTCCCGGGTACATAGTAGGTATTCCATAGATGTTTTTGAATAAAGGGATTCATTTTCTGTTAAAGGGCAAAAGTGATTTTTATCACACATATGTTTTGATTAAAGGTCAAGGATTCCTCTACCAAATATGGATTACTGTTCAGTTTGGCATGTGAAGAGCATGGCAGTAGGACTCAATGCTTTTCTTGGTTCTGCCCCTAAATATGTGACTTTGGGGAAAGTCAGTCTCTCAGCACCTCAGTTTTTTTCTGTCAACAGAAGCTGTGTGATTAGATTATCTTGAAGGTGCCTTTCAACACAAAGTTGTATCATCTGTGATCATTGCATTTTACCAAACAAAATTAGGAATGGCATATTAATATTAATCATTTGAAAGTGTTTTTTACTGCGGAACCCTGAAATACATTAAGCAGCTCTAAGGGTATGTCTCTTCTTTTTGCTTTGTAGTGGATATCAAACTGTTCCTACTTGAGGAAAAATGTGATGAGGTTGTGTGATAATAATTGGTGAAAAGCACTTTAAAAATTATTATATCTACAATAGTCTGTGTTTAAGAATAGAGTTTTATTACAGTAAAATAATGAGCCACAAATAAAACTGGGTTACTGTCTTCAAAAGCACTGTAAATGTCTAATGCATATAAAACTTTTAATCCACACTATATATCAAATTAAGAAAACAATGAGACGTACTTCCTATCAAAGTGTAAAATTTTTAAAATAACACTCATTTTTGGCAGGTGTTAAATAAACATGCACTCAGAACAGTAAGAATAAACTGGCACAAATGTGGAGGGCAAGTTGAAAGTTTCTCAAAATGCTGAACTTTTGGACTGCAGTTCTACTTCCAGAGACATTTAAAGAAATTTATCATGGAAGAACACAAAATTTTCCTTAGTAAGATGCTTATTATGTTATGTCATATACAAGGAGGGGTAAAGGTAGGTTTATAGTTATGAGTTCATGAAACACAGTTTATTCTTGTATTTTATTTATTAATCATTATATTAGTTTCCATATGAACAACTGTAAACCTACTGTTGACCCTCCCTGTATATATCTGGGAAGACAAAAAAATACTCACATTTCTACATGGTAAGATTATGGGTCACTTTAATTTTCTTCTCTACATTTTTTATATTTTCTACTTTTTCTATATGCACACAGACTTTTAATCACAAAATATATACGTGTTTTTTTTTAAATGTGGGCTTGTCTATAGTAAGTATATAGAAATATTTCCCTTCTCACCTGAACTATTCAACACCACCTTGCTTTTATTTCTGAACAGGTCTTCAGAAAAGGTTGGAATTTCAACATTAGAGGTAAGTTGTCCTTTCTGAAAATTATATTTCTCCAAACTGTACACTTTTCATTCATTTTTCTTTTATGTAATTCTTCAGTTTTCGGTTTTGCTTTCTGTTCCTTATTTTTTAAAAAAGATTTTATTTATTTATTTTTAGAGAGGGGAAGGGAGGGAGAAAGAGAGAGAGAAACATCAGTGTGTGGTTGCTTCTCACGTGGCCCCCACTGGAGACCTGGTCCGCAACCCAGGCATGTGCCCTGACTGAGAATCAAAACTGTGACCCTTTGGTTCGCAGGCCGCGCTCAATCCACTGAGCTACACCAGCCAGGGCTCTGTTCCTTATTTTTTGCTAAATAATATTGTCTTTGTATTTTACTATGTGTGATTAAGTCCTCTAGAAATATCTAATCATATATTGTACTATAAAAAAGAGACTAGCCCTGGCTGGTGTAGCTCAGTGGATTGAGCACGGGCTGGGAACCAGACGATCCCAGTTTGATTCCCGGTCAGGACACATGCCTGGGTTGCAGGCCAGGTCCCCTGTGAGGACCATGTGAGAGGTAACCACGCATTGCTGTTTCTCTCCCTCTCTGTCTCCCTCCCTTCTCCTCTCTCTAAAAATAAAATCTTTAAAAAAAAAAAAACTATATTTTTTAGATTTCGACTAATTTTTATTTGGGTTATAATTTTTAGAAGAACACTGTAAAATACTTGTGTTTGTGCGTGTGTGTTTTAATTGAAAAAGTAATATTTGTGTGACAAAAATGTAGAGTAACCAAAACACTTGTATACTTTAAAAAAAATTTTTGAAGATTTTATTTATTTATTTTTAGACAGAGGGGAAGGGAGGGAGAAAAGAGAGGGAGAGAAATTTAATGTGTGGTTGCTTCTCATGTGCCCCCTACTAGGGCCCTGGCCTGCAACCCAGGCATGTGCTCTGACTGGGAATCGAACCTGTGACCCTTTGGTTCGCAGGCCGGCACGCAATCCACTGAGCCACGCTAGCCAGGGCCACTTGTATACTTTTATGGGCACATGCGTTGGTTTTGTCACCATGTATGAAAACCAATTCCAGCATTATATCCAAACAAAGGAGTTTGGTATGAAGACATGATGTCACTGAGAGTCATTTTAAGTAGAGGAATATCACCAAATAGATATTCTTTGATGTTTGATATTTTACATCAAATAGGATATATACTATATGTGTATGTTTGTATGTGTTTCTTTGTGTTGTGCATATCTCTACATATGTATCTACAATCTCAAACATGCTTTATTTTTTCCACTTCCAGTTTCCCTAACCTTCTTCTTATACACATTGGATATTGATCTGTTTTATAAATCATGGTGTATTTATATGGAAATTCTACAGCAGTGGATATGAATGAGTTAGCTATATACAATAACATGCATAGCACCATAATCTTTAATAGGGGGAAAAATTGACAGAAAAATATATGCAATAATATTCCATTTATATTCAGTTTAAAAGCATGCAAAATTAAAGAATATATTGTTTAGAGTTACAAGCATATTGAAACTAAAAAGAATAGCAGAGGAATGATAAATGCAGACTTTAGGATGTCAGTCATCTCTGAGAGGGAAAGAATGTAGTGGACAGGGACCAGGATATTCAAGAGACTTGAAAGCCAATGGTAACAATGTTCTTTTTTTTTAGATTGAATGCTTAAGAAAGGTTATATCATAATTCTTTCTTACATTTTATAAAAACCCTTTTACATTCCATTTAATAAAAACAACTTTTAAAGTAAGATACAGATATGGATCAGATTTGCTCACTGCAAAAGTAGATGATTGAATATGTAACTCTGCTGCCATCCCTCATCTTCCCAATCCCCATTTCCAGAGACTATTGCTATTTATTATGCTTGCAGGTTTTAAAAGCCACTTAGCTCTAAGATATTTTTGGATATAAAAATTGGTTTTGGGAATCACTTTATCTTGGTAATTATAGATTGTTCTTAACTTCAGTAAAATTAGATAAACAATGTACATATTTAGTAAATAAATAGGAAGTTGGATATTGTTCTTTTTTTATTTTTCATTTTGAAATTATTATGGAGTCAAAGGAAGCTGCAAAGACAGTACAGACAAATCCTGGTATACTTCACCCATTTATTTCCCCAGGGGTTATTTTTTATTTATAGTACAGTGTCAAAGCCAGGAATTTGACATTGGTGCAATGTGAATGTATAGTTCTATGTCAGCTTATTACATGTGTATATTTGTGTAAGCACCACCATACGTAAGATGCAGATCTGTTTCATCACCACAAAGATCTCCCTTGTGCTTGCTACCTGTTTATAAAGTCACACCTGCCACTTCCCCCATCATTCATTACCCTAAGGAGCCACTAATCTGTTTTCCAACACTATAATTTTGTCATTTGAGAATGTCCTATAAATGGAATCATATAGTGTGGGCCTTTTGAGATTAGCTGAAAGAATTGAGATCCATCCAAGGTGTTGCACATATCAGTGATTTGTTCCTTCTCACTGTAAAGCAGTATTCGATGTCATGGATTTACTCAGACTATTGAATACATATCGTGTATAACAGCATATCGATTGCCATCTTAAGCAATCCAAAGAAAAATTTCATGTAGTCTTGATACTTGATGATTTTAGAATCTCACAGAACAGACATGTATAGAAAGGGATGGCATATGAGGTACTGATGTTTGTAGAATAGACCGTAAGTGCTACCAGGAGTTTGGAGGAGGAAGGGAGAGACCGGGTGACCATGAGAGCACCGTTACCTGGAAGAGCAGAGAAAAATTTCAGGGAGGAGGTAGAACTTGTGCTGGGCTTTGCAAATTGGGAGAGATTTGTATAGGTAGATAGAGAAAAATTGGGACAGCATTGTATGTTAGGCAATAGTAAGAACTAATTAATATTCAAAGACAGAATTTGCTGGGAGCATTGAAAGACTACTGTGACCTATGCAAACATTTCAGTTATAGAATGCGGGCAAAGTAAATTGGGGCCGTACTTAATGATCCTTGAATGTCAGGTTAAAAACTCTGAGCTTTAAAATTTTGAAGAAAGACATTTAAAATGTCAATTTTTGTATGTCTTACAGTTGTGTTCTCCAAGGTTTTTTGCTGGGGAATTAACAAAGATAAGTCGTAGAAGGGCGGAAGAACGTTTGGAGGAAAGAGACTAAGTGCAAAGAGAGAGTTGTTAAGAGGCAATTAGACTGTCAAAACATAAATAAGACTCCGGCAAAGGGACAGTGTTGATAGGAATGGATGGATGAATATGAACTATTTAAGAGTTGTTTCTTGTTGTTTTTTCTGTTCTTCGAGTGTAGATCACTTTTGTATAAATGATTTGTGAAACTGAGTCAGTCTTTTGTTGTATGTGCTTGTTAAAATTTAAAATCTGCCCGGCTGGTGTAGCTCAGTGGATTGAGCGTGGGCTGGGAACCAGAGGGTCCCGGTTCGATTCCCAGTCGGGGCACATGCCTGGGTTGCAGGCCAGGTCCCCAGTGAGGGCCATGTGAGAGGCAACCATACATTGCTCTTTCTCCCTCCCTTCTCCTCTCTCTGAAAATAAATAAATAAAATCTTTAAAAAAAAATTTAAAAGCTCAAATCTTATAACTCAAAACTGTAAGGAGGGTCCAGGAAGCTCTCTAATATCCAACACAAATGGAGGTGGTATGAATTGCTAGCAATCAAGTGATCTACCACACTTTTTAAAGGAAATGTGTTTCTGAGGCTATGATAGATAGGAGTTAGAGAAATGGCCTGATGGTAGGAAGCTTGGATTTAGTAGGTACTGTGCTTTAGTAATGGGGCAGCCCAAATCCAGAAGGTATAATAAATGGAGACTGTCTCAAGTCTAGCTAGGTTGGTGTTAGTTTTCTTCAGGCACATGCTTGGCTTCCATTGCTTTATCCCCAAAGCCTGATTGAGGTGCTAGGGGAAGATCTGAACCTTAGACAGTACTGGGAGAGAATCACATATGACCTGTATATAGACATATATATATAGAGAGAGAGAGATAGATCTATACATATCTATATAGATATATCTTAACTAGATATAGATATACTAAATGAGATTTTACTAAGAAATCTTTCAATTTAACTTCTCTAGAGATCAGATCCTCTGGTAGGTGCCATATCACTCCTGTAAACTTATGACATAATAACAGTTTAACTTACAGGAGTTGATAGCTTTCAAAAGTTCAAAGTCCAAGACAGTTTTGTTAAAGCAAAATAAAATAGAAGTCTAATCACTGCTTGCAATTTTGGTCAGTATGAGAATGCCAAGTGAGCCCTGGCTGGTGTGGCTCAGTGGATTATGTGCCAGCCAGTGAATCAAAAGGTTGCAGGCCAGGTCCCCAGTAGGGGGTGTGCAAGAGGCAGCCACACATTGATGTTTCTCACACTCTCTTTCTCCCTCCCTTCCCCCTCTCCAAAAATAAATAAATAAAATCTTTTAAAATAATACTAAGTGAAATAAGCCAGGCGGTGAAAGATAAATACCATATGATCTCACCTATAAGTGGAACCTAATCAACAATGCAAACAAAGAGCAAAATAGAATCAGTGATGTGGAAATAGAGAACAAACTGACAGTGACCAGAGGGGAGGGTGGAGGAGGTTATTGGGAAAGAGCTAGCAGCTAGCAGAGGAACATGAGTAGAGGACTCAGGGACATGGGCAATGGGGGGAGGTTTGATTTTGGGAATGGGGGACAGGGCAGGGGAGAGCAAGGGGCAAAAAGGCAGGACAACTGTAACTGAACAACAATAAATTAAAAGAAAAAAATGTAAATGAAAAGAATGTTCATCTGTGATCTTTGCAAAATGAAACAAATTAAATTGTGGTACAGGAGTTATTTGTGTATAATTTTGCTTAGGTTAATTTAGGGAAAATATTCACAGAATTAATTTGTTCAGTGCTTCTGATTTTCCTACTAATGAGCAGTTATTGAAGAATAATTGAATACTTATACTTAATTTGTAGGACAGTTGAAGGTGTTTCTCTCACATGCATTAACTATTCTTTTCCTTTTTTCCAGTGTTATTGAGATATAATTGACATTGACATACATCACTGTAAAAGTTTAAGGCACACATCATGATGGTTTGGTTTACATATATTGTGAAATGATTACCACAATAGATTCCGCTAACATCATCTCATGTAGATACAATAAAAAGAAAATGAAGAAAAAATAGAAAAAATATTTTCCTTATGATGACACCTTTTTACTCTCTTAACAACTCTCCTGTATATCACATGGCGGTGTTAGCTATTGTGTTGTTGTTACATCCCTAGTACCTACTTATCTTCTAACAGGAAGTTCGTACCCCTTGACCACCTTCCTCCAGTTCAGTCTTCCCCCACCTTTAATTGCTTTTGATTAGAGAGGTTTTTTTTTGGTATAAAACCAGGATTTGATTAAAAGATATATAAACTTAAGATACGTGCATTAATTGAGGAAAAGCCAGAACAGGCATTATTCAACATTCATTCAAGCAAATGCTTACTTTTGTCAGCACTGTTTTAGGTGCTGGGTAAGTAGTGATAGGACAGACAAGGTCCCTGCTCTCATGGTGCTGACATTCTAGTGGGGTAGGGAGGAGACAAAAAATAAGTAAACGAGGTTGTTTCCGATGGTGCTAAGGGCAAAGAGGAAAAAACAAATCAGATAATGTGATAGAAATTTAAGGGGGTGAGGCTATTTTAGGGTGATCAGGGAATGCTATTCTGATATAATAATCCTTGAGCTATGACCCTAAGGCTGGTAAGGAACCATCCCGTTGGCCAAAGTGTAATTGTGGGGTTTTAGTGGGATAGGGAGGTGAGAACTGTAGATGATGTGAAAGATGTAGGCAGGGGCAGTATCATGGTAGGCCCTCGTGGGCTAACGTAATCGAGTTTGGATTTTATCTAACATTTAAAATTCTATGAAACAGGTTTTTCTAGTAGAATCTGTATAAGGTTGGTAGTACTCCCCCAATGCTGGGAGGTATTCAGTGAAACAACTTCTCAGCCTGAAGATATTGGAAGTCCTACAGAAATTTCTCTAGCACGTTGTATCTTTAGCATTATAATAATCTCTGGAGTAATTAATTATATCCTGATACTTGGTAGAAGTACCATTACATACATCCTATGTGCCTCAGGTTGCTTATATGACGAAAAGCTGGGTGTAGTAGCCTTCTTTAACAAGCTCTGTGGTGTGCACCAAGAATTATGAAGAGTTTTTTTCTCAGTATCGAGAGTTGTGTTCAAATTGCTGTACTTCTATAAATGTAAAGACAACTTATGATGAAGAAGAAATACGTTAAATCTTGCAAAAAAAGATTATATTATTTTACCCAAATTTTTTTCCAGCAAAAATGCAGTATCCATTTCTACCTTCTCTAACCTCCCAAGTATATATATATATGTACGTATGTGTATATGAATGTATACGTAGATATATATGTATTTTTGGTGGGTTTACTTTCATTCATCTGTTGCTGTTTTGGGGACTTCATTTAATTTCTGGTTAAGTCTTGATTCCTTTTATCTAAAGCATATAAAGTTTTTAAGAAAACAAGTGTCTGAATGTGGTTTTCTGCATTATGTACTTTTGTATTTATGCATATTTATGGAGCAATACTTTGGGAAAATTAACAATTCTGTTACTGTTGCTTAAATCCTTAATCCTTTTAAGCTGTGAAGGGACTTAGTAGTTCTTACCTTCCTGTACAGTTTTTAAGATTAAAAAGTTGGGCACTTTTAAAGGGAAATATTCTATCGCAGTAGAAAATTTTAAAATTGATGATTGATAACCTTCTTATGCAAACCATATTGTCCCAGTTGCCATACAATCTCTGGGCATCTATCAGTATACAAACATTTAAGCCCTTTATGGGCTTTTGATTTAGTAATGCTATATTTTCTAATTTGTACCCATCTTAAACAGTTTTAAATAAAACATATCATTTGGTCTCTGTTTCTTTTGTTTTAAAATAGGAAACAGAGAACACTGCACACAAAGTTGGAAATGAGTCACCTGTACAAGAACTGAAACAAGATGTTTCTAAAAAGGTTGGTAAGGTAGAATGTCAATATTAGTTTAGCAGTTGTTGTTTACATGGTATATATTTTTTAATTTTATTTATTTTTACATGGTATATTTAAAGCGGAAAATTTTCTATATTTTCGTATGGTGCTCTCTACTTTCTGGATGTTCAGTATATGTGCCTTGAATCTGTTGAATTTTTGATTGAAAAGGGCATCAGGCTTTTTAGAAGTTATTTAGTAATTGGTAATTTATCCTCAAAACAGCATTTTTATTATTAACTTTATTAGGGTGACATTAGTTAGTAAGATTATATAAGTTTCAAGTGTACAACTCTGTAATACAGCATCTGTATATTGCATTGTGTGCTTCTTACGCCAAGCTGAGTCTCCTTCCATCACCATATATTTGACTCCCTTTACCCTCTTCAGCCTCCCCCTATCCCCCTTCCCCTCTGGTTTGAAACAGTACTTAGAAAAATATTTTGTAATGGGTCTTTATTTTTTATGCTTGTAGTTTTATTAAAATAAGTTACAACTACCCAGGGTTACTACCAAAAGTTAATGGTATTGAAAAGCTCCATGCCACCAATTCTTTAGATGTTGGAAGTTATAAAATTCATTACTCTGATAGCACCTTTGATACCCTTTAAAGAATTGATGCTATGAAGCTTCAGAGTTTGGCCTACTAGAAGAGACTGAGTGCAAGATAAACATTTTAACCGTAGGGTAGTTCACCTGAAGAGAAAGGATGCTGTGTTTTCATTCATTTATGTTGAGTGTTTCCTGCGCCCCAGGCAGTGCTTTAGCCAGTAGGTTTCAAGAAACCAACAAGATGATACATTTTCTACTCTAGACTTTTTCAGCAGGGACACGATTGACATTTGGGGCTGGCTAATTCTTTTCTTTTCCTTTTTTTAATCCTCGCCTGAGGATATGTTTACCGATTTGAGAGAGAGAGAGAAACATCGATGTGAAAGAGAAACATCAATCAGTGGCCTCCCGTATACACACTGACCGGGGATCAAACTGGCAACCTAGGTATGTGCCCTGACTGGGAATGGAACCCCCAGCCTTTTGGTGTATGGGACAGTGCTCCAACCGACTGAGCCACCCAGCCAGGGCAAGGGCTGGCTTATTCTTTGTTGTGGAAGGAAGGGGACACTCTTCTGTGCATTGTAGGATGTTTAGCAGCACCCCGGACTTCTACCCACTAGATGCCAGTAGGTTCCCTCCACCCGTCATGACAACCAAAAACATCTCCATACATCACCAAGTGTCTAGGGAAGGGTCCCATGCAAAATCACCTCCAATGGAGATCCTACATTTGTGGAATTTAAAATTTTGATGGACTACATATTTTAATATTCGTCATGCTTTTTCCTTTTGGGGAGAAATAGTGGTATTGTGTATTAGCATAAATAATAAGAGTGGTACCTTTTTAAAAAATCATAAATTGCCTACAGTATGCACTGCAACAAATAGCTATCTTGATTTTTCAGCATTCCTTACTTCCCTTTTTTTCTCTAATAGTGTAAATAGGATTTTGTATTCTACCTTTTTCTCTTAGCATTTTTAGATTTTCTTCATATTTTTATATGATTTCAATACTCAGTTTTCATTTGATATTATCATCAGATTCCATCAAGCATTATATTTTATATATAATACAGATTCCACATGTATTTATACATGTGTTTAGCCATTTTTATTGGTAAAAACTTGAAATGTTTCTTTTTCCACTAGAACTTTTCTTTCCCTTCTTAAGATTTTTTCCTTAGGATAAATTACAAATGGGTAACTATCTATAGTTAGTAGAAGAAAAACAGTGGTTTTTAAGGAAAGCTTAGAAGCTGTAAAAATAGTGAGTAAACACCACAGGACAGAGAATGAGGTTTAAGACTCTAGGTATCACAAGTTCTATCTAGCCTTTTCAACTGAATTAAGTATCATACATTAATAATAAAGGCTGTGGAGATTTACCCTGTGCCAGGACAAATGCCCCCAGTAGCTTACATTTTCAGAGAGAGGAGAAGGGAGGGAGAAAGAGCAATGTATGGTTGCCTCTCACATGGCCCTCACTGGGGACCTGGCCTGCAACCTAGGCATGTGCCCCAACTAGGAATCGAACCGGGACCCTCTGGTTCCCAGCCCGCGCTCAATCCACTGAGCTACACCAGCCAAGCTTTTTTTTTCCCCCAGTAGCTTACATTTTAATAGAGGAAGAAACTATTGAGTTGGCCAAAAAGTTCGTTTGGCTTTTTTCCATAAGATGGCTCTAGTAGCACTTAGTTGTCTTTAACTTCATTCGAAATAATCGTGTTAGATTGTATTGTAACAGCTGTCTTACCAGGGTGCATTTAAAAAAACTTATCAAAATTGGTGAATTTTTGTGTAGCCATTTTAATACTGAAGGCAGAAGAAAATAATATTTTCAGCATATTGTGCTTTATTATTTCAATAAAAGTAAAAACACAACTGAAACGCAAAAAAAATTGTGTGATATATGGAAAAGGGGCTGTGGCTGATTGAACGTGTCAAACATGATTTGTGAAGTTTTCTGCTGGAGATTTCTTGCTGGACGATGCTCCACAGTCAGGTAGACTGGTTGAGGTTGACAGCAATCCAATCGAGACATTAATTGAGAACAGTGAACATTATACCATGCGGGATATAGCTGACATACCCAAAATATCAAAATCAATAAAGTTATTGGTGAAAATGAAAAATGTGTCTTTTATTTTATGGAAAAAACTAAATGGAGTTTTTGGCGAATCCAAGATATATACAAAGCTGAACGTAGCATAGTAAGCTTAGAAACTATTATAAGAACAGAAAACAAGACTTTGCTTCCTTTTTGGGTTTAGGAATAAGGGAGAATTTATGGAGGGGGTAGCATCTGAGCTGGTTTTGATGAATGGATAAGATTTGGGCAAGCAGAGATGGGAGAGGAAAGGCATAGCCAAAGAAAGGCATAGAGATGACGAGTGTGCAAAATATTTAAGGATGAGTCTAGAGACCAAAATTAAGGCCAGATTATGGGAATGCCTTATGTCATACCAAGACATCTGGTTTTTATTTTATAATTACTGGGAAAGCAGTGAGTTTTTTGAAGAAGAGAGGTGGTGTGAAGCAAACAGTTGCTTTAACATGATCATCTCCATGTTGGTTTTGATTCTCACTGTTCTCTTGCTCTTTCTTTCTTTGCTACCTCTTAAAATCCAGAGGAAAAATACAGGGGTGGACATGGTAAACAGTATTATGGGGGCATATCAAGAGTTAGAAAGTATGGACCTTGCTTCCCAGGAACCAATCATCCTGTGTGGCGAAAATATTTATACAGAGCTAGCCCATATATTACCATGTGTTTATATTATAGCTCATACTGTAGTGAACAGTAAGAATGATCGGAGTTCAGAGAAGGGAGAGAGTGTTCTCAGATAAGGGATTAAGGATGACTTATGATTTTTTTAAAGATTTTATTTATTTGTTTTTAAAGAGAAGGGGAGGGAGGGAGGGAAAGACAGACATCAATATGCCTCTTGCACACTCCCAACCAGGGACCGCCACCCAGGCATGTAACCTGGCTGAGAATCAAACCGGCAACTTTCAGTTTGTGGTATGACGCCCATCTGACTGAGCCACACCAGTCAGGGCATGACTTAAGATTTTTTACCTCGTTTTGACCCCTTTAATGTCACTGGCCTTTCCATTATACATAGTGATTATTTCAAACATTTCTTTTCACCTCATGCTCACCGTGCCCACTTGTGTCCCACTCATGTTCAGCAGATGACCTTGTTTCCTACTGCACATAGACTTCAGAGGCTAAGAAACCTTAATTCACTCATTTTTATCATCTCATGTTTCCCTTACCTTCTAACTTGTTTTCATCTTGAATCTCTTTTTCATGTAATTGTTGAGAATTTAGTTTTATTTTCCTGCCCAAAGTACTGTGGCATGATATAAAGAACTGTGGATTTGCCCTGGCTGATACAGCTCATTGGATTGAGTGCCAGCCTGTGAACCGGTTTGATTCCCGGTCACTGGTTTGATTCCTGGTCAGGGCACATGTCTGGGTTGTGGACCAGATCCCGAGTGGGGGGTGTGCAAGAGTCAACCATTTGTTTCTCTCACATCAGTGTTTCTCTCCCTCTTTTTTCCCTCCTTTCTCCTCTTTCTAAAAATAAGTAAATAAAATCTTTTTAAAATAAAAACCTGGATTTTTTTAAAGGAAAACCTGGGTTTCAGTTTTGACTTTGTAATTTACTAGCTCTGGAATCTTGGACAAAATTCTTAATGCCTTTGCCTCAGATATGTGCTTTTGTAGAAAGGAGATAATCGAACCACCTCAACAGGGTTCGTATGATGATTAAATTGAGAATGTGTGTCCTGAATCTAGTGCATAATAGACCCTCTCCTTTCTTCTCCAGAACTTTGTTACTTTCCTTTGGCCCCTTCCGCTCAGTTTATAAAAATACTGGATCACTTTTTTGCATCCTCTTCAATTTATTGCCAAGTTTTTGAAAACCATGGACTGTGCTGGCTGCTTCTATTTTTTCACTTCTCATTCATCCTTAAACCCACTGTAATCTGGCTTCTGTTATCACTAAGGCACTCAGTGCTCCACCTAAATTAGGTGGACTCGCCCGGCTGATATAGCTCAGTGGATTGAGCGTGGGCTGGGAACCAAAAGGGTCCCGGTTCAATTCCCAGTCGGGGCACATGCCTGGGTTGCGGGCCAAGTCCCCAGTGAGGGCCATGTGAGAGGCAACCATACATTGCTCTTTCTCCCTCCCTTCTCCTCTCTCTAAAAATAAATAAAATCTTAAAAAAAATACTAGGTGGACTCTAGTTAATGCTTCTCTGGTAAAAGTGATAATACATCTAGGATTAAATATTTGAAGTTTGAAAAAAGTGGTATATAGGATATGCTGGGCAATCAGGAATGAATATTATTCAACAACAATAACATCCAGTTCCAGTTAGCATGTGATGCATTCTGTTATCTTTCTGGAGCCAAGGTATTGAGAAAGCAGAAGTCATCCATGGTCGGACGTGGTGGAGAGATAAGTGGACTGCGAGATTTATTGTGTTAATAATGACAGGACTGGATAGAAAATGTATTTTCTTCGAAATGTTGGTAGATTACATAGAAAGCCTATCTGTGTTTTTTAGCTATAGATAAGAAGTAAAGGGCAAAAAAGGCAAGGTGAGCTGGGTATTTGAATTCTTCATGGTCCTGCCATCCCTCTGAATAGTGGGGTATTAGGTGTATTCTGTTTAAGAACGTTAACCTCCTAGACAACTGTACTTGAACAACAATAAAAAAAAATAAAAATTAGGCCCGGCTGATGTAGCTCAGTGGATTGAGCACGGGCTAGGAACCAGAAGGTCCCAGTTCGATTCCCAGTTGGGGCACATGCCTGGGTTGCGGGCCAAGTCCCCAGTGAGGACCATGTGAGAGGCAACCATACATTGCTCTTCCTCCCTTCTCCTGTCTCTGAAAATAAATAAATAAATAATGTAAAAAAATAAATAAAAATAAAAATTAGCCTTGGCTGGTGTAGCTCAGTGGATTGAGCGTGGGCTGGGAACCAAAGGGTCCTGGTTCAATTCCCAGTCAGGGCACATACCTGGGTTGCGGGCCAGGTCCCCAGTGAGGGCCATGTGAGAGGCAACCACACATTGCTGTTTCTCCCTCTCTTTCTCCCTCCCTTCTCTCTCTGAAAATAAATAAATAAAATATTTAAAAAAAATAAAAATAGCTCTGGCTGGTGTAGCTCAGTGGATTGAGCGCGGGTGGGAACCAGAGGGTCCTGGTTTGATTTCCCGTCAGGGCACATGCCTGGGTTGCGGGCAGGGTCCCCAGTGAGGGCCATGTGAGAGGCAACCATACATTGCTGTTTCTCTCTCTCTCTGTCTCCCTCCCTTCTCCTCTCTCTAAAATAAATAAGTAAAAGCTTTAAAAAATAAAAAAATTAAAAAATAATGTTAACCTCCTTGTTGTCTGCTGGCTTTTCCTGTCATTGGCTTGAGAGAAACAACTTGAATTCTTGTACTAGGTGGTTTTGATTCTCATGATTTTGTTAACTAGGCTCAAATCAGTAGGCTGCTACTGCAAGTAACTTGGCATTAAGATGTAAATGAACTATGACATGAAGAGTCTGAATGTAAATTTAGGTTTGAACTTTATTTTTTTTAAGATTGTGTTTATTTTTAGAGAGGGGTAAGTAAGGGAGGGAGAAAAACATCCGTCGGTTGCCTCTTGCACACCCGTAGTTGGGGACCTAGCCTGCAACCCAAGCATGTGCCTTGGCTGGGAATCAAACCGGTAAACTTTCAGTTCTCAGGCTGGCTCTCAGTCCACTGAGCCACACCAACCAGGGCAGGTTTGAGCTTTATTATACAGGGTTAGCTAAGCTTTTGTGTTGCATGTACTAACACAGATTCCCTATTATAATAGTTAAGAGTACAGAACCAAACTCCCTAGGTTTATGCCAGCTTCATCACTTACAAACTTTGTGACCTCAGAAAAATCATCAGATCTCTCTATGCCTTAGCTCCTTCCTTTGTATAATGGTAATAGTAAGAGTGCTATCCCTTAAGGTTGTTGTGAAGATTAAAATATGTAAAGTGTTAAGAACATTGCCTGGCATATAGTAAGTACTATATAAATGATTCGCTATTATGTTCTTATAAATGGCTTCATTTTTAAAAAACTGCTTTTTAACCTTCCATCAGATTATTGAAAGTATTATCGAGGAGAGTCAGAAAGTACTACAGCTTGAAGATGACTCTTTGGATTCTGAAGGAAAAGGACACTCTGATCAGGCTACTGTTAGTCCTCTCGCGGCTGGAACAGATCTTAGCAATATACCGGGACTGTTAGCCATAGATCAAGCACTACAGGAAGATTCCAAAAGGGCAGAAAGTCAGAATTCATTTGAAGAAACTGAATTAGAATCAAAAAAAGATTTTCCTACTGATGACACCTGTGAGAAGCCAGTAGATGAAACCACTAAGTTAACTGAAATAAGTTCAACTGAGCAGCTTAATGTGCCTGAAACTGAAACGGAAGTATTGAACAAGGAAGCCGTGGAAATCAAAGGAAGTGACATTCTAGACTCTGCGTCCTCAAGCTCCTCATCTGCTAAAGATTGTGCTACTGTGGAAGATTTGGCTCCTGCCAAACCCCCAAGACAGCTTACTCCAGAACCTGATATAGTGGCTAGTACAAAGAAGCCTGTGCCAGCACGCCCACCCCCTCCAACTCATTTCCCACCTCCTAGACCACCGCCTCCATCTCGACCTGCTCCACCACCAAGAAAAAAGAAAAGTGAATTGGAGTTTGAGGCTCTTAAAACGCCCGATCTGGATGGCAAGTATTCATTGAGAAATAAGTATTTTTGTGGGGAGCTTTTTGAGTTGAACTTGTTTACATTTGTGATTTTGTTTCAACTACATTGATGGCTGGCTTGTGAAAATTATTTTAGTAATAAAAGTGAAAACGTTTACAGCGATGATTAGTTACATTACTATAATTGAACATTTCAGTAGACTTCAAGCTTTCAAATCTGTTACCATTGGAGAGGCAGTGTGGCATGGTGCAAAGGATATGGGATTTGTGAGTTAAGATTTGAATTCAAGTCCTAGATCTCTTTTTTTTTTCACTTTTTAATTTCTAAATTTACTGAGCACTAGATCTATTAAGTTTCAGTGTTACAGCCTTGAAGAATTTAAATACTTTGTTTGAGTCCTGGTTTCCCCATAGGTAAAATGAGGGTAATAAAACCATTTCCTCACAAGTTGTTAATAATCAGACAAATAAAGGTTAAAACACATTTGAAGCTATTTATAAGGTCCTCTATAAACATTTGTTATTATCATTATTATTAATTGCAGTTCCCAAAGAGAATATTACATCCGATACTCTAGCTACAAACATGGCTTCAGAGGGTACAGTCAAGGATTCTCAGCCTTCTCTTGATTTGGCAAGTGCTACCAGTGGAGATAAAATAGTTACTGCCCAGGTATGTTGGTGAATTCATGTTACATTTGATATAGGCTTTATCAGCTTTCTGCAACTTGCTGGTTTGTTGATTATCAAATCTTCTTTCTTCTCCAGGCCAAATATCCCCCAAACCTGGCCTCCTTACATCCCTTGTCAGCTCTGTTAATGAGTAGCTGGGTGACTCTAGGAAGCTATTTAACATGTGAATCTCAGATGCCCCATTGACAAAATGGAGGGAAAACCTTCCTTGAAGGTCTGTTGCAAGGATGAAAGTGTACCAAGTCCCTGGCCATGTAGTATGCATTCAGAAAATGACAGATGTTGCTATTTGTAATATTGATATTAATAAATGCCACCTACAATCTTCATTTACCTGAACTCTAATGGACAAAATTAGGGACTTTTATTTTTTATAATTTCCTTTTCCTAATCAAGAAAAATAAAAACTTCATACCCTATGCTATATATATCTACATATGAAGCAATGGGAAGGACGTGATAACGTGAACTTTTACCACAGCCAAATTCTTGGACTCAAAGGTTACTTATATGGTAACTGTGATCAGGGTAGGTTAGCAAACTGGGAGATAAGACACTATAATAGTCTTATAGCCTTGGAGCAGAAGTTGGCAGTGGCCCTTTTTGGTAGGGTCCCCAAGTTAAGAATGGTCTTTGCATTTTCAAGGGTTTTTTTTTTTTTAAAGAATACTTGACAAACACTATTTGTGAAACAAAAAGCCTAAAATGTTTACTACCTGGCTCTTTACAGGAAAAGCTGTGGATGCCTGCCTTTGGAATATCCACACATATAGCCCTGATTAATGGCAGTCTTTGCACTAGCATTCTACTAGTAGAGAGAACTGCTTTTGGGTCAGGTTCAAATAGCGCATTTATTTGCTTTCAAGACTACAAAGACATTATTGCATGGGCGGCAATAGTTTTGGTACCTAATGTTTTTCAAAATGCTGGGATTGATAAAGGGCTGAAATGGAGTGTTCCATTTAAATTTTCATAGGTTCCATTATCTGAATAGTGGAATTTTTAGAACCATGTGTGGTAATGAATAATTGAATATTTATAGAAATTGATTCAGTCTACTTTCTGTTTTTTTTTTTTAATTATAATTTTAGGAAAATGGAAAAGCGCCTGATGGGCAGACAGTTGCAGGTGAGGTGGTGGGCCCTCAGAGACCTAGATCCAACTCTGGGAGAGAGCTTACTGATGAGGTATAATTATATATATATTTTTTGTGCTTAAAAACAAAATATAAAAACTATAGTGGGAAGGTGAAAAAACACTGAAGATGGTAGTGATGGTTGCACAGCAATGTGAATGTAGTTAATAATGCCACTGAATTATACAATTCAAAATTGTTAAAATGGTAACTTTTATATTGTATATATTTTACCATAACTTAAGATATTTTTGTTTATTGTTGTTAGGCAAAAAATCATAATACAGAATAAAAAATGAAAATGAAGATTGTCTTGGGTTTTGTTTTTTTAATATTTTGGAGTTTGCAACTTTGACTTAAACTTACCCTTTTATATAATTATATGGTGGAATAAATGTATTGAAAGCAAGACCTATGTTTTATAGAAAGTGGGCTTAAAAAGAACTTCACATTATAGATATGTATATGTTTCTATACTTATCAGATGATGTAGTACATACAGACTTAATACTTCTTACCACTAAAATTTAGTATATATCTATTGGTCAATTTATTCAGAATGAAGTTTTAAAGCAAAATCTTAGTTTCTGTTTCTTGTAAACAACACATTTTTATTTTTTTATTTTATTTTTACCATCTTAACATTTTTATTGCATTAAGTATATTCACATTGTTGTGTAAGCATCACTACCATTCATCAACGTAACTTTTTTCTTGCAAAGCTGAAACTCTGTAGCCATGAAAAATAACTCCCTCTTTCTTGCTCCCCAGTTCCCAGTAATCTCTATTCTACTTTCTGCTTCTATGGATTTGGCTGCTCTAAGTATCTCGTAGAAGTGGAATTTTACTGTATTTGTGTTTTTTGACTTATTTTGCTTAGCATAATGTCTTTAAGGTTAATTCATGCTGTGTCAAAATTTTGTTCCTTTTTAGGACTGAATAATATTTCGTTGTATGTATATACCACATTTGATTTATGCATCCATTCATTCATTCATCCATCATGTGATACTTAAACAACACATTTTTAAAAATTACTATACTTTGGAAAATAATTTGGCAGTTTTTCAAAATATTAAACATCGCGTTACTATGACACAGAAATTCTACTCCTGTGTGTACACCAACAAGAAATGGCAGCATGTCTCCATAAAAAATATACATAGGTGTTCATAATAGCCAAACTATGGAAACAACACCAATGTTCATCACTGATGAATGGGTAAATAAAATGTGGTGTATCCATGCACGTGACTGTTTCTTGGCAATAAAAGGAATTAAGTTCTGATACAGGTACAGAATGAATGAACCTTGAACACATTGTGCTAAGTGAAAGAAGCCAATCACAAAAGACCACATACGGTATGCTTTAATTTATTTGAAATGTCCAGAATAAGCAAACCCATAGAGACAAAAAAGTAGATTAGTGGTTGACAGGAACTGGAAGGAAAAGCAATAAGGTATGACAGCCAGTGGGTTTGGGATTCTTTTTAGGCTAATAGAAATGTTGTGAACTTAGATAATGGTGATGGTTGCACAACTCCATGAATATACTCAGAATCATTGAACTATTTATGCTTTAAATGAGTGCATTTTGCAGTGTGTGAATTGCATTTCACTAAAAATGTTAAAAATTACTGTACACAGTACTGAATGTATCTAAAAAGTGCTTAACTTAAATTTTTGAGGATTTTGTAGACTGAAAATTATACTTAAATTATAAGTTCTCCTGGTGTTATGTTTTTACCTCAGGAAATTTTAGCAAGTGTCATGATTAAGAACCTGGACACTGGAGAAGAAATACCTTTGAGTCTTGCAGAAGAGAAACTACCAACAGGTATTAATCCTCTCACTCTACACATCATGAGAAGGACTAAAGAATACGTAAGGTATGACCTAATGTTACTATTTATCATTCGAAGTATTTCATTCAGAAGGTTGAAGATGTCTCTGTTTGTGAACTATGACAGTACCTAATTTGGTTTTGTTCAACCTTTTTTAAAATTTTCCATTAAAATATGTATTCGTAAACTTTGTTCTCTCTTAAGATTGTACAATTACTTGGGGGAAAATAGTATATATCTTCAATCCCATAGTATTTGGTTTCTCTTCTTTTCATATGATTTATATTATAATAGAGACAGTATTAAAACCTAGTGAGGCTAAAAGGCCATGTTTGAGATGAACATCTGGTCTTCTGAAACCTTGCTGAAGAATCAGAAATTTTATATATAATTTGGAGGGTCAGAAAATGGCTTTAGAGTAAGGCGATTGACTTTACTGTGGTATATATGTAGACCTAAGGAATAATTTCTGTGAAAGCAAAGCTTTTTAATGTATAATACATGATGTGCCTGGTGAGTGAGAAGGAAGATAGTTACAAGCTAATTTGTCATTTCTGTGTAGCATGTCTTGCCCATCAGAAAGCCTTGTTTATGGTATGCTTTTCTTAAGTTCCTAAATGCATCCACTTGCATTTTGTACATTGTACCTTACTTAAAGATTGTGTTCTTTGATTTTTCAAGTCTTTGTAAATTCTGAGTCATCCTTTAAATTAAACATATATAAAGCATTTTAACAGACTTTTTTTTTACTCTGATTAGCTAATTCTATAGTAAGTATATATAGAAATTTTTGAGAAGTGTTAAGGAAATGGCTTCTTTTAAAATTACTTCTTCCCCTTGTAGTAATGACGCAGCACAGTCAGATGATGAAGAGAAGCTACAGTCTCACCCAACAGATACTGATGGTGGAAGGTTAAAACAGAAAACGTGAGTTACAGTACATCTGTTTTCTTCATCTCAAGCCTTTATTTTTTAAAAAAATATGAGGACTACTATAGTATTTTAAATCTGTACTCCATAAGTCCATCCACCACCATCACCCCGTGCCACCAGTCCATGGATTATGAGGTCTTTGAGGCTGTGTTGGTCGTATGGTGTCTGATATGTGGTAAATGATCAATAAATTTTGTGTCATGCCTGTATTTTGTTCTCACAGTAGGTACCAGAAGTGTTAGTAGAAGAACTTTGATGGTCCTTGAAGTTGGCTTTTCTCTTTCTCTTCATCTGTGCTAATCTTCTGTCTTTCTAAACCCAACTACATGCGAATCTTCCTGACTTCCTTCAGTTCACAGTACATTTCTTCCTTTTCTCAATTTCAGTGACACCTATATTCTATATAAGTTACATTGGCCCTTTATTTTATGTTACCTTAAACTGTTCTCTGATCTAAAAAAAAAAAAACAAGGTAGATAGATATTAAACAATTAAACCATGTTTTACAAAAGGATTGTGATCATGCCATTCATGCCATTCTTCTGTTTCCCCTACAAAAACCTAGCACAGTAGTTGGCATAGAGATTTTGCTTGATTATATGCAAGTCACATAATTGGCAATAATTTAGTCTAAAATATAAAATAAATATAAAGACAAAATAAAATAGTTCAGGCCCAAGGTGAATCCTCCACTCAAATCTCATCTTTTCCTAGTATGGAAAGCACAGCAAAGAAAGCTTGGGGAATTTTTAGAAAAGGTGTGTACTCGCAATGCAGGTCTATGATCACAACTTCAGATACCTGGACCTTGGCTGTCTAGCAGTGACGACTCTCAAAAACCAGAGAATTAGGAATTATTCAGGAGACATATAAATATCCAGGAAAGATGTTTTATATTCTATACATTAAAGCTCATCATTTTTCTAAAACAAAAAAGCTCCTCAGGATTATTCAAAGCCATTATACTTATGTATTGCAAAACTTTTAAAAATATGTTCATCTGGTATCTGAGTTCACAACAAAACAGAAGCACCAAACTATGAAACCTGTAAGTTGACACATAAGAATGTCAGAAAATATTCTGATTACAAGAGTGGAATCAGAAAAATATTCCAATTACAAGAGAGGAATCAGAAATCACTGCCAACCATTTTGTATGGCAGTGGTGTCAACTTTTCCTCAAGTAATGTCACACATAGAACAGGGCAGTATTTGCACTGAATGCTCTTAGAGTAAACTAATGGTCGGAAGAGATTGGTCCAGAGTCGGGCTTCCCTGTGCCCTGCCCTGTTGTCTTAAAGACTTAGAGCCAATATTGTGTCCCACTTGCAAACCACTTGAAAGGTCCTGAACGTATTAAAGGAGAGTAATGGTGGTGATTGACCTTATTTATTAAAGAAAGAAATGTATTGAACATTAAATGCCCTTGAGGAAGGCACAAAAGTATGTATTTTAGAGATGTTCTCATCCAAAATTACTAAAATATCTGTTTTCTTGCTTAAAGTAGTAGTAAACCTATAGTTATCCAGAAAATATAACTTTAGAATTATAGGATCAGAGACCTCATAGTGATTTTTTTTTAAGATTTTATTTTTTTTTTGAGGGAGGGGAATAGAAGGAGAAAGGGAGAGAAACATCAATCGGTTACCTGTCCCACACACCCCAACTGGGGACTAAACCCACAACCCAGGCATGCTCCCTGACCAGGAATCAAACTGGTAACCTTTTGCTTTGTGGAATGACACCCATCCCACTAAGCCACACCAGTCAGGGATATACTCATTTTGGTTTTTTTTGTTTTTGTTTTTGTTTTTAAGATTTTATTTATTTATTTTTAGACAGAAGGGAAGGGAGGGAGACAGAGAGGGAGAGAAACAGCAACGTATGGTTGCTCCTCACATGGCCCTCACTGGGGACCTGGCCTGCAACCCAGGCATGCGCCCCGACTGGGAATCAAACCGGGACCTTTTGGTTCCCAGCTTGCGCTCAATGCACTGAGCTACACCAGCCGGGCGGATATACTCATTTTTAAATGGTTTATCATCCATGTTTTCTGATTATCAAAAGTAATACAAAAATCTTCCCTGGCTGGTGTGGCTCAATGGATTGAGCACAGACCTGCAAACCAAAGGGTCTTAGGTTCAATTTCCAGTAAGGGCACATGCCTGGGTTACGGGCCAGGTTCCCAGGTGTGGGACACATGAGACGCAACCACACATTGATGTTTCTCTCCCTCTCTTTCTCCTTTCCTTCCCCTCTCTAAAAATAAATAAATAAAATCTCTTTAAAAATTTTTAAAAGTAATACAAAAATCTATAAACTAGAAAATTAAAGTATCTCATACACTCAACCCCAGACATTCTCAGTATTAATAATTAGGTGTAACCTAAGTTCTCATCAGTAAATGAATGGATCAAAAACCTATGATACATTTACACGATGGAATACTATGCAGCAGAAAGAAAGAAGGAGTTCCTACCTTTGCAACAGCATGGATGGGTCCGGAGAACATTATGCTAAGTGAAGTAAGCCAGGTGGTGAAAGACAAATACCATATGATCTCACCATTAACTGGAACCTAATCAACAAACAAACAAGCAAGCAAAATATAACCAGAAACATTGATATTAGGAATAATCTGACAGTAACCAGAGGGGAGGTGGGAGGGGATAATAGAGGGGAAGGGATTTCAGGAACAAATATAAAGGACACATGAACAAAACTGACAAAACCATCAGGAGGGAGGTGGGGATGGCTGGGGTGGGGGGAGTGGTGGGGAAAAAATGCAGACAGCTATACCTGGACAACAATAAAATAAATTAAAAAATAGGTGTATTCTCCATAGAATTATTTTTCTCACAAAAGTGGAATTATACTGTTCCTATAATTTGTCAACTTACTTTAAAAAAATCTAGTGTATAATGGACGTCTTTTAATATCAATACCAGTAGTGAATATATTGTAATCTTTCTGTCAGCCAGATATGGGAGTTTAGTGCTACAGATATGAGTTGAGAAGAAAGCCATAGTCTCATCCTTCCTACAGCTTCCATTTCTTTTTTTTTTAAGATTTTATTTATTTACTATTTGAGGGGAAGGAGGGAGACAGAGAGGGAGAGAAACAGCAATGTATGGTTGCCTCTCACGTGGCCCTCACTGGTGACCCGGCCCGCAACCCAGGCATGTGCCCTGACTGGGAATCGAACCGGGACCCTTTGGTTCCCAGCCCACGCTCAATCCACTGAGCTACACCAGCCAGGGCCCTACAGCTTCCATTTCAATAGGAGAAACAGGCATTAAACATGTAATTACACAGATAAATCTAACTACATTTGTAGTCATTGCTATAAAAGAACTGTATGGGGTACCGTGGGACTATATAACATGAAAACCTGTTTTGAAGAGTCAAGAAGGGCTTTTTTGAAAGAGAGCTGTTCGGTCTGAGACCTAAAGAGGAGTCAAAATTAGCTAGAGGAGGAATATTCCAAGGAGTAGAACCACACATGCAAAGGCCCTGAGGTGACTAAGAACTTGGTACCTTTAAAGAACTGAGGTTTGCCTCATTTATTTTATTTCATTCCATTGCAAGGATATACAGTCACTTATTTGTTCATTCCTCTGTTGATGAAAATTCAGTTTATCTCTACTTTTCACCTATTCTAAACAATGCTGCCGTGAACTGCTTCATATATGTAGCTTAGCAACTTTTTCAAATTCTGTCCTTAATATCATGAGCTCCCATTAATTGGTAAAAATTTACCCCTGCTTTGTACATTTTGTTTTGGTTGTAAATATCATGTGCTTTGCATTGTTTTTTAATCATTTTAATATATGAAATTTGAGATGTAGATCATTGAAAAAGCAATAAGTCCTATTTATGGAAACTTGAAATGCATACTTACATTACACTGTTTGGGAATACCTACTGCAAAGCTCTGCCTAACTGTATTGCATGCAAATACCCAAACTGAAAGAGAAGGGACAAGAGGCCATCTTAGGCTACCTCAGTGTTCTATTTTGGGTTCTTTTCTTTTTCTTTTTTTATTCTTGTTCAAAGTATTCTACTTTGTAAGTAAATACATCTTTAGTTTCTTTTTTTGTTGTTATTGTTAAAGTGTGTTTTTAAGGATGACTCTCTAGCAGGAGTGTCAAGCTCATTTTCACCGGGGGCCACAACAGCCTCGCAGTTGCCTTCAAAGGGCTGAATGTAATTTCAACTTCTTAACAGTTAAGGAGTAGTTACATTTATACAGTCCTAAAATTATTTCAGCTGATGTAGCCCCCGGTGAAAATGAGTTTGACACCCCTTCTCTAAAGGAGTCTTCTCAAAGTGATTCTCACTGCAGATTCATGGCCTCACCCCAAACCCCCTAAATCAGATGATCTGGGGATGGAGACTAGATATCTGTACTTTAAACACTCCCCTTCCACCCACTCCTTGACAATTGATTATTATTCCCCATTGAAAACCTCTAGGGTATACAGTATTGGGAGAAGTGCCTATATTTCCTTTATAGCCATATTGACTTGAATATACAGCATGTGTGGGAAATAGGTTTACACTTGTGAGTACACAAAACATAGTTTATTCTTGTATTTATTAATTATTATATTACTTCCCATATGAACAACTATAAACCTACTTTTTTCCCACCCTGTATTCTATACAGTAAGGGATTTAGGAACTCCAAGACCTACTATTTACATAAAAAAAAGTTAATTCAAAATAATACGCTTTCCCTGGCTGGTATAGCTCAGTGGATTGAGTGCGGGCTGTGAACCAAAGGGTCGCTGGTTTGATTCCCAGTCAGGGCACATGCCTGGGTTGCAGGCCAGGTCCCTAGTAGTGGGTGTATGAGAGGCGACCACACAATGATACTTCTCTCCCTCTCTTTCTCCTTCTCTTCCCCTCTCTCTAAAAATGAATAAATAAAATCTTTAAAAAACAATATGCTTTACCAGTCACAACTAATGAGATTATCAGTGAACTGTTGAACTTATATAGTTAGTTGAATTAATAAGAAATAATTTGGGGGGGGTTGTATTTTTTGTAAGGACTCAACTAAAGAAGTTCCTAGGAAAATCAGTGAAGAGAGCAAAGCACCTTGCTGAGGAATATGGTGAACGTGCTGTAAATAAAGTTAAAAGTGTTAGAGATGAAGGTAAGTGGAAAAGAACATTTCAATCGAATATTTGGTTGGTCATCATGTAAATTTAGCCTATAGTTTATAAGAATCATTCTATTCTATCAAAAGTAATAAACCTTTATAGATATCTTAGCACCTCAGTAAATTATGTTACACTCACTATCACATAATTTTATAAGTGGGAAGAAAATGATTTTATATATCTTAAGCATGAATTTGTATGTACTTTGTGACTGTGGCAACCTAGAAGAGTTGAGTGTTCAATAATAAGTTGTAAATTAGTTATGTAAGGCTATTTGGTTCTTATAAATATTTTCAAAATTAGGTAAATTTTCTAATTTAGCACAGATCTTAACTTCCTATGCCCTTGTCATAATTGTACTTATATGTTTTATTTAATAGACATTTACATAATATTCTGTGCCAGACACTGTTCTAAGCATTTTCACCTGTGTTAACTCATTTAATCCTCATAAAAACCCCCTGAGGTAAGTACCACTATTACCCCCATTTTATAGATGAGAACTACTGAAGCACAGAAAGGTCAGGTACCGTGCCTATGGTCACATGGATAGTAAATGAGACAAAGCTGAATTTGGACTCAGGCCTGGCACTTGGCTCCATGATCTTAGTCAATATGCTATTTAGTAATAGATTTTGCTTCTCCGTGTAATGAATTTTCTTGGTAAGCAGCGGATATAAAAATGTCATAGGAACTATATCTACATTAGCTTGTAATGATCTCTGTTGCATTTCTGTTTAGTGTTTCATACTGATCAAGATGATCCTTCATCAAGTGATGATGAAGGAATGCCATACACAAGACCAGTTAAATTCAAAGCAGCACATGGTTTCAAAGGACCTTATGATTTTGATCAGATAAAAGTGGTGCAAGATCTTAGTGGAGAACATATGGTAAGCAACCTTTTTATTTTTCAGTATTGATTCTGGTATTTTGTAAAGATTTTATTTATTTATTTTTAGAGAAAGAGAAAGGGAGGATGAAAGAGAGGGAGAGAAATATCAGTGTGAGAAACATCAATCCATTGCCTCTCACTCACACCCCAACCTGACCAAATCCTCAACCTAGGCCAAGCGTGTGCCCTGACCAGGAACTGAATGAGCGACCTTTCGCTTTGCAGGACAGTACCCAACCAACTGAGCCACACTGGTCAGGCCAGTGTTGATTTTGTTTTCATTGAAATACTTAGGCTTCTATAAAGCAGATCTGTGTGTAGATAATTTTGCTAGCCTTACTAAAGAAGAATAAATTGGTCTTAATATAATTTAACAAATAGGTAATACAGAGTCTCTCTCTGAGTTGTTCAGGAAGTTAATTTTTTAAAAGATTTTATTTATTTTTAGAGAGAGGGGAAGGGAGGGAGAAAGAGAGGGAAAGAAACAGCAATGTATGGTTGCCTCCCACATGGCCCTCACTGGGGACCTGGCCTGCAATCGAGGCATGTGCCCTGACTGGGAATTGAACTGGCAACCCTTTGGTTCCCGGCCCACGCTCAATCCACTGAGCTACACCAGCCATGGCAGGAAGTGAATTATTGAATTAAGTAAACACTAGTCCTATCTCATTAATAAAGCTATGTAAAAGTATCAAACTTTAAAACAGTTAATTAGAGAGTGATCTATCACTTTGAAAAGTGTATAAAGTGCCCTGACTACTATGGCTCAGTGGGTTGGGCGTCATCCTGCAAACCAAAAGGTCACTAGTCCAATTCCCAGTCAGGGCACATGCCTGGGTTGCAGGCCAGGTCCCCGGTTGAGGGAGCATGAGAGAGGCAACCACTTGTTGATGTTTCTCTCTCATATCAATGTTTCCCTTCCTCTCTTTCTCCATCCCCTCCCTCTAGAAATAAATAAATAAAAATCTTTTTTAAAAGACAGAATATAGAAGATAAAATATTTAGCAATACATTTATTAAGAAAGAGGTAAGATCTGTATGAAAAATTTAAATACTTCCTGACACCATAAGAATGTTTAAAGTGTTCCCCATTATATTTTAAATAATTTACACAATTGCCTGGCTGGTGTAGCTCAGTGGATTGAGCGCGGGCTGGGAACCAAAGGGTCCCGGTTCGATTCCCAGTCAGGGCACATGCCTGGGTTGCAGGCCAGGTCCCCAGTGAGGGCCATGTGAGGAGCAACCATACATTGCTGTTTCTCTCCCTCTCTGTCTCCCTCCTTCCCCTCTCTCTAAAAATAAATAAATAAAATCTTAAAAAAATAATAATTTATACAACTGTTTCAAAAGCTCAATATATTTTGTAAAATGACAGCTAAAACAAGGACAGAGGTAGTGGTACAAGTTCTCTATCAGAGTTAAAATGTACCCAAGTTGATATAATATCACAAATTATATTGCCACTGAAAATGCTAGGAATATAGGGGAGGAAGTAATAAACTAAAGACTGGATAAATGATATTGGAATGCATTTATTTAGATTTTAAATCTAAAAGTTGGCCTAACTGGAAGGAAGCAACCACAAATGTATCAGATGGCAGCCAGGTTGGAATTTAAACTTTGGTGTTTATAATGTAGATATAAAAGGTTTGAGTTGATTATAGTAACTCCCTTAAGGTACCTGATGAATTTCCTTGTACTGTATTGACTTTCTTTCATTATTTGCATTTTTAAGTAAAATTTTATTGTAGTAGTCTCTAAATGACAAATTTCTTAATGCACTTGAATTTTGTGGAAATGTTATTCCAGTAAATGAGCTATTGCCTGTGACTTGAATAATCTTTATCATCTGCATAGATGTGTGGTTTAATAGTTGTAACAATATTTGTTGTAGTAGGATTTGGCCTTTCCAATTTAAGGGTTCACATTCTTTTTTTTAAGGTGTTATTTATTTATTTTTAGAGAGCAGGAAAGGGAGGGAGGAAGAGAGGGAGGGAAACTTTAGTGTGAGAGAGAAACATTGATTGTTTGCCTCTGGTACATGCCCCAACTGGGATCCCCAGGCTAGGCATGTGCCCTGACCGGGAATCGAACCATTGACCTTTCACTTTGCAGGACAATGCCCAACCCACTGAGCCACACTAGTCAGGATGAGGGTTCGCATTCTTTAACCCTTCCCCAATGTGCACATATACCCACAGACAAACTTCCCCTCTCTTTTCAGTGTCTATATGGGAATTCTAGTCACATACTGCAAAACCTTGTTTCTTGGGAGAAAATCAGGAGACCACACCATTCCAACACTTCTTCAAATGCCCAATACTAAGAGAGTCACTGCTAAAGTGGGTCGTATTCTTCCCTCAGCCCTGGTCAGGAGTTGTTGGTGCTATGCTAAAGGCTCTGCCTCCTACCCTACTCCCAAGTTCAACTGAGTAACTGAGATCCCCAACTAAGATTTGTGCTTTGCATTGAAGTTTTCCAGCAACCTCAGAACTGCCATGTCCATTAATATATGGATAGGGTTTAGGATCTTGAAACTGTTAGTTTAGATTATGGCAAACTGCAACTATATTGTCTCACCTTTTTTTGAAGAGACCCTCTTTATGGTGGTGTTCCTCCATTAGACTTTGGCTTTAAGTGGTGTTAGTAATGTGAGCATTATCTTAGTATGTATAACTTGACATGATTTTTTTATTTTGACTTAATGTCTCAATGTTTAAAATAATAACTTTGAACCTTCCTGTGTTTTCATAGGGAGCTGTTTGGACCATGAAATTTTCTCACTGTGGTAGATTACTTGCCTCAGCTGGACAAGACAATGTAGTGAGAATATGGGCTTTAAAAAATGCTTTTGACTACTTCAACAATATGCGAATGAAATACAATACTGAAGGTAGTTTTCATTTATTTATGGGCTTTAAAAATCCAAAGACGCCTGGCGTTTTGACATTTTAGGCATAGTAATGCCTCTTAACTGGCACTCATTTTGTAGCAACCACTACTTTCTATAGCCACAAACCTAAAAGTAAAACAGAAGTCAACAGCAAAAAGCATCTAAACTCAGTGGAAAAAGCTACCACAAAGCTTTTAACTTTCAGGTACAGTACAGCATTAATTTCATCAATTATTGAAAACTGAGTTACTTGGTTTCCTTTGGCAATCTTCAGTTCTATCCCAGGTTAAAGTGAAAGTCTGATTAATCTAGAGCAGGGGTGTCAAACTCATTTTTACCGGGGGCCATACCAGCCTTGTGTTTGCCTTTAAAGGTCCAAATGTAATTTTAGGACTGTATAAATGTAACTACTGCTTAACAGTTAAGCGAGAGCTCGATGAAGATTGAGCGGTCACCAGGTAGAAACAAGGTGGAAGGCCGAATTCGGTCTGCGGGCCTTGTGTTTGCCTCCTGTGATCTAGAGAAAGAATTAGAACAATATATACATACAATAAATGATTAAAGAAACATAGCATGGAAAGAAAATGTGATTTGTTAGTTCATCAAAGGATATGTGGGAAAAGGTTAAATGGAAAAGAAACCTCAGAACATGACATATATATTCAGTTACTACAACTGTGTAAAATAATTATGTATCATGGTAAATTATCAGGAAAAGTATGTCATAGGATTTATATAAATAGGAGCTTTAAGTTTTAGGGATTCTTTTCTCATAATTATTTAACTGCAATAAATTTTGTCCACAAACCCCTCCCTCCCTACCCCACCCCCATCTCCAATCATCCAAAGCTGGAAAACAAGAAGTTAAGGGACGGGAGAAAGGAGAGTAGGGCTGGCTATGGGCAGGAGTACAGAGTACAGTCAAGGCAGCAATCTGAGTGGAAATCTAGAAAGGGCCACTACACTAGTAGGCAAGGCCCTGTATACTTCTGGAGCCCTGTGTGTATTGCTAGCATTATGTTGTGCCAGTTTGTTGTAATACATAATTGAAAATGATAATGAGTTGACAATATAGTAGATAATGTTTACTCTATATTTCTTTTGTGCCCTGAATGGAGCAAAAAGACTATTTTCAGTGGCCCTTGAGACTTACCGCAGCCTAGACCCTTCCTATCCCTTAATTATTCACCTTGCTACTTGTTATGATTGACAAGAATGTGTTCACCATGAATAAGGAAAATGTAACAGTATTGGGTTGGCCAAAAAGTCCGTTTGTTTGTTTGTTTGTTTTTTAAAGATTTTTATTTATTTTTTTAGAGAGAGGGGAAGGGAGGGAGACAGAGAGAGAAACAGCAATGTATGGCTGCCTCCCACATGGCCCCCACCGGGGACCCGGCCTGCAACCCAGGCATGTGCCCTGACTGGGAGTCGAACCAGTGACCCTTTGGCTCCCAGCCCGCGCTCAATCCACCGAGCTTCACCAGCCAGGGCCGTTTGTTTTTTTTCCCTAAGATGGCTCTAGTAGTGCTTAGTTGTCTGTAACTTCATTCAAAACAATTTTGTTAGATTGTATTGTGACAGCTGTCATATCAGCGTGCATCTAAAAACAACTTATCAAAATTGGTGAATATCATGCAGCCATTTTAATATTGAAGATGGAAAAGGATATGCAACATCTTCAGCCTATTATGCTTTATTATTTCAAGAAAGGTAAAAATGCAATTGAAACGCAGAAAGGAAAGTTTGGTGCAGCATGTGGAGAAGGTGGGTGACTGATAAAACGTGTCAAAAGTGATTTGCAGCCCTGGCTGGCGTAGCTCAGTGGATTGAGCGCGGGCTGGGAACCAAAGGGTCCCGGTTTGATTCCCAGTCAGGGCACATGCCTGGGTTGCGGGCCAGGTCCCCAGTGAGGGCCATGTGAGAGGCAACCATACATTGCTGTTTCTCTCTCTCTCTGTCTCCCTCCCTTTCCCTCTCTCAAAAATAAATAAATAAAAATCTTTTAAAAAATAAAAAAAGTGTCAAAAGTGATTTGCAAACTTTCTTGGTACTATTGACAATTTAGCCAAATAATTCTTTGCTGTGGGGCTGTCTTATGCATTGGAAGATGTTTAGCAGCACCCCTGGCCTCTACCCACCACAAGCCAATAGTAGGAGATAGCTGACATATTGATCCAAATCAATAAAGTTATTGGTGAAAATGAAAAATGTGCTTTTTATTTTGTGGAAAAATGTAACGGACTTTTTGTCCAACCCAATACTTTATTAAAACTGGAAAAATGGTTAAGCCATTTTATACAGACTTTATATAAAAATGATTAAAACACATATTTTGGTGCTTAAAGAGTTAATGCTTTGCATGTATTTATCTAGAATGTTATATCCTGTGACTATTAATTAGGTGTTCCTGTGGCATTATTTCTGATTGGGTGTGTGTATGTGTATGTGTACATCTGTACATACATGCCTTTTTACAGTTATGTTGTTTTTCAGGACGTGTGTCCCCATCACCTTCTCAGGAAAGCCTAAATTCATCAAAATCTGATACAGATACTGGGGTATGTTTGTTATTTTATAGTTACTATTGTTAAATACTATGATTTGTTTACTATAAAGTACCTTATTGCTTTCTTTCTTTTGGGGTTTTTTTAAGTACCTTATTGTTTATGAGACATTACAGTTGCATGAAAGCACTTAATTAAAATTAAGATGTATTAGGAGAGTTTCTTCTTTTAGAATTGGTAAATTAGGAAAAATGTGATGCTTAAAGGTCAGACAGTAAATATTACTCAAGCTACCAAACTACTGAGGTAAACTTAAATGAAACAAAATCCCCTCCCCTCAAATCCATGTTAAATACTTTTAAGAAATAATAATGGATACCTGAATAAGAGGTAATTAAGGAAAGAAGTAAGATACTGAAATATTTTAATTTTTCCATCTTGGTTTGACAAATGCTTTATCACAGTTTTAGGTAGTTTAAAATATCTAATTGATTCTCATATAGTCTCAGAGCTGGAGGATTAAATATAACCAATTTTAAACCTGAAGAGTGGAGTACATAATATTCTAAGCTCTCCCCTGTGCTTGTATACTGACCTAGGCAAGTGTGACATAAACAAAGAGAGCCTATGTCCACCTGCTCACCAGTATTTTCCTAGGATTACATTGGCTCTAGTGTGTTTGACATGAATTTCCCCTACTCTAAATGCACTCCTCTCAGCTTCCCATGGCTCAGGGTTCTGTTTGTATCTTGTTCTCCTCCTAGATCCCTGCTATCTCTTCCACCCCCTTAAATGTTGCTGTTTCTCAGGGTTCTGTCCTTGGCCGTTCTCAGTTGACTTACTCACTTGCTATCTTTAGCCCTGAACTGGCTTTAGCTCCATAATTTTCATTTCCTTTCAATAGCATTATGTTTTTTAAACAAGAAGAGATCTTTTTGTGCATGCTACCCTTTCACATAACATGTATATATACAATCTCTCCACCTATATGTTCTTCAAGCACATCAATTAATACATCTAAAGCAACTCCTTCAACAAATGTTTTCTGAGTGCCTGGTCCATGTGCCAGACACTGCTAGATTCTGCAAAGTCAAAAGAGACTTACTCTTTGGTCTCAGGGACCTTGCTGACCACGGAAATAGACATATCCTCAGTTATAGTATTGGATGGTAATATGCTACAGAGGGTACTTCACAAGTAGCCTTGTGAATCAGGGTGTCAGTACAAGCTTCCCGGAGGCTTTACTGTTTGAGCTAGGTGTTAACTATAACATATGAAAGAAGGAAGGAAGGGGCATTTCAGAGAAGATAATAAGTGCAAAGGCGTGGAGGCTGGAAGAGTATGGCTTGTTAAGAACACTACAAGAAATTCCACATGGCAGAAGCAAAGTGTACATGGTGAGAGTTGTATGAGGGATAGGCAGGATGGGGTTTTAAATGGCCTTTTGTGTTAAGTCATGACATTTGAACTTTATCCTGAAAGCTTCTGGGGGAGAAGGCACTTTGAGGGCTTTTGATCAGGATCTTAATTAAAATCTGCAGACTTCTGTTTTAGAAAGAGCATTCTTATAGCACTCTAAAGAATCGATTGGATGACCCTGACTGGAGTGGCTCAGTTGGTTGGAGTGTTGTTTTGTGACCAGAAGGTTGCGGGTTCAATTCCCGGTCAGGACACATACCTAGGTTGCTGGTTCAATCACCGCTCCAGGCATGTACAGTCCCCAGTTTGGGTGTATGGGAGGTAGCCGAACAGTGTTTCTCTCCCTTCCTCTCTAGGAGCAAGAAAAAAATGTTCTCAGGTGAGAAATTAAATTAAAAAAAAAGATTGGATGGGGGCTGCAGTGTAGAGACATGGAGACCACTTAAGAGGCTTTTAACTCAGAAGAGAAATGAGTACTTGGATTATGATACATTATGATAGCAGTGGGTCTAGAATCCATAAAGATGAGCTGAATTCAAGAGAAATGAAAGAGATGGGATATCTAGGACTTTGTGACTGACTAGCTAGTAAATGAATAGGCTAGAAAGATTCCCAGGTGTCAGGCTTGAGTAACTGGAGAGGTGTTAATGGCCTTTCATCGATTTATTTTTATCTATACACAACCCTGCTTCCCTCTTTTGAACAGTCTTTAATGGCATCAGCATCCATAAGTTACCTTTTCAACTCAGTCAGAAACTCTGTATTAATTTTCCTTCCTTAACCACATATCAACATTAGTTATAAATTTCCATCCACTCTTCCTCCACCTACAAATGCCCATGGACTCTGTCCCCTCATCTCCCATCGTCATTCACATCATCTTGGCCCTTGACACTCATGACACTCATTTAAATGTTTGCTGTAGCCTCCTAATTGGTTTTTCTGTCTCTGGTCTCTACCCAATTCATTTTCTACACTGCCATCAGCCATTTTTTTTTTCCAGAATACAGTACTGACTCTGCTATTTTGTGGTTTAAAATCTTCGGATGGCTCCTTGTAACCTACAGAACGATATCCTTCCTGATACTGCTTCATCTTACCTTTTTAATGCAGTTCTAATTCCCTAGTGCCCGTGCCTCCTGTTTGCTTTGCTGGATATAGGTCTATACCCTACACACTCACTTCATGCCTGTGTCCATGTTTGCTTTGCGGGGAATGCCCTTCCTGTCTCCTTTCCTCATAGGGCGAAGCCCTAGTCATCCCTCAAGATTCAGCTCAAATATATTATCTCTATTTTTATTTTCCCCGAATCAAGCAGGCAGAACTGCTCCTCATTTCTGTTCTAACAGTACATCATGTGTACTTTAATGTTGATATTACCATGACTTTCTTGGCAGTGTGTCTCACTGGCTGGGCTCTAGGCTGATTTAAGGCAGAAAACTGTACTTCACAGATCTCAGTATCCTTGGAACCTAACCCCATGTCTAAATGTGATAATCTTGAATAAGTGTTGAATTCTTGCTTCTGTGCCCTTATTCCTATTCTCCTTATCTGGATGCCTGCAATTTCCCTTCTTTCTATTCCAAGCTTGCACAGTTTTCAAGGCTTACTCCCTCCAGAAAATCTTTGCTGACTAATGTAGTAGATGGAGAAATTTTTAATTGCTTTGCTTTAGAGGAAAACATCTGCACTTATTAGTCTAATTCACCATAAAGTTTCTAGGCATCGCTTACTATTAAAAACAGAGACTATTTGTACCATCTTGTTTTATGCTTATTTCAATAATCCTACTTACAGATTTTTAATTATTTCCACCCATGCCCCCCCAAACCCTATGTATCTCCCAATTTGTTCAAGTACAGAGCCTTTTAAATGAGGAGCATAGTAGTTTTTTGACACAAGATATAGTGACCCCCTGGGGTACTGTGGTTTTGTTTTGTTTTGTTTGTTCTGGAGTAGTTGAGTATCATTTTCTATCTGTTGTTTTCAGGAAAAGATTGTCTGGGGTTTCTTTTACTTATGTCATTCTATTGGGACAGTTAAAAGAGGCCTTTATTCTATTTCATATGCCTTTGGAGTTCGGTATCTGTTGTTATCTTTGAACCTAGTGCTAGCTGCAGTGAGGCACAGTACACACAGTGAGGTTTATTTTCCTGATGTGTGTGTTCTTTTTTCTTTTTTCTCATGATAGTGATATGTTAGATCTCTTTTGAACTACATTCTCACTCTTGTCTTCTTAGCATCCACGTAAAACTGTTGTACAGTAAGGCCTACAGTGTGACGCACACCAGATTTTTCACCTACTTATTGGTCATGCCAACCCTAGGATTCTGGCTGTTATACTCTCTGTTTCTGTTGATTTCCGAAAGTAGCTCAGTAAAACATAAGATAGAAAAGAAGAGTGACATGCATAGTTTGCTCCATTATGCTAGAGACTTGTAAAATTTCTCCTTGACATTAGAGGTTGTAAGTATGTTTTTTACCTAAAATAAATGCTTTTATTAGGTAAATCTATGTTTGGTGGGCTTGATTACTGGAACATCAATATGGGTATTATATCATTTAACTGGTGCTTAGAACTTTTGAGAGTGGGTTGTAGAGGAAGAAAAAAATCCTCTGCCCTCTTAGTTTCTTCAGCTGGGTTGTACAAAATAAACTGACAAAGGACAGATTATGAGGAGAAGTGGACCCTGGCTGGCTTGCTCAGTTAGAGCGTTTTCCCAATATGCTAAGGTTGCCTTTTCAACCCCCAATCAAGGCACATAGAGGAATTAACAACCAATGAATACATAAATAAGTGAAATAACAAATCAATCTCTCTCTCTAAAATCAATAAATAAAAATAAATTTTTAATAAGATATTTTATTGATTATGCTATTACAGTTGTCCCATTTTCCCTGCTTTATTCCCCTCCACCCCGCACACCCCCCCCATTCCCTGCCCTTTAGTTTTTGTCCATGGGTCATACACATAAGTTCTTTGGCTTCTACATTTCCTGCACTATTCTTAACCTCCCCCTGTCTGTTTTCTACCTACCATTTATGCTACTTATTCTCTGTACTTTTTTCCTCCTCTCTCCCCCTCCCACTCCCCTGTTGATATCCCTCCATGCATTATATAAATCCCTTTAACATTTCATATAATAAAGGCTGGGTG